>JAHWXV010003800.1:0-17940 GCA_024586415.1 Phrixothrix hirtus | reverse complement strand
GTACCCTATGTCGATGTAGCATTCCCTACTTACGGAATCGACACCATACCGGTCAGTGTTGGTGTATTTAGCCTACGTGCTACAAGCGCAGCCACAATCCTAGCATTACCCCAGGCATGCCTAACGCTATTCTATACAGACTAAGCTCCCTATCATACGTAATGCACTGACACACTCGGACAATTGTTCGTAAAATGGAATTATCTTATTTGTAAGGTCACAAAGCAATCTTTGACATACAGCTTATATTGGTACTTTACCAATTGGATTTTATTAATATTACACGGAAATATAGATACCGGGTGTTTACAAATAAGCGAACAAAGTCGTAAGAATTTCAGACGCGCTTACAAAGTACATAAAAAATAGTTTAGCCAATTTGTTGCTAACCTTGAAAATATCATATAATGTATTCATCATATACCCAAAGAAGTTGACGCTAAAATGTAGACCCATAAAAGCACATTTACGTTTATTGTCAACCTTTATTATAAATCCGTTTACATTAGTCCGAATATTCATTACTTAAATCAAAGTTTTAGGCTTCATTAATTTTTCTACGCAAACGAGACATGCACTTAACTTATTTACTAGAAACTAAAAATCAAATTAAATAAAATACAACTTAGACCATTGATTAAAATGAGATAAAATGAAGCCATCAAAGGAGAAGATACAATTACTAAATTGCTAACCAAAGGTTCTGTAGGTACTGTCTTTGAACTAGAATAAAAGATGTAAGGTAAGAAAACAAGAATAGTGTATAATTTAAAGCTAACAAAAGTAATGGTCTCTGTTTAGTAGAATTTGATTAAGAGGGATAAAGATAAATTGAGCATGTTATAGGTCTACAAAATCTATTTAAAAAGAATTATTATCAATGTAAGGACATAAAATGCTTCCTTTACAAATATCGTAAAAATAATGCGTTAAATTGGAAGTTCATGAGCTTTGTGAACAGTATATAAATTACCTAAAAAAATAAATGACGTTTGCAAAGAAATCTGCAAAAAATATCTAAAATTATACCTATTAAGTTTTAAGCGTTAGTGGGCCCATTATGAAAAAAAGACTGTTTAAAAAATCGATTTCTTCGTAACGAATTGTGACAAAATTAATTTAACAACATTATTTTAATTCGTTGCATTAAAATTAAATTCGTCTTTATTCAGTGGTTGATCATAACGACATGTAGTAATAACGCTTCAAGTTCAAATATTTCAGTTTTACAATGAAACATAAAACCAGAAATTTTGAAATTCGACAAGCTCAACTCTTTCATAGGTAACAATAATAGAGCTGTTGCATTCGCACAGTGTTATTGGATCCATCAACTATCATATTGCTGTAATGTGGTTGCATATGTTAAAAGTTAGCATTCATTTAACGGCATACCTCATCGAATCGAATTGTTAAGCAAAACGATGTTACAGCAGACAGAATAAGTTTGGTTAATAGTTTACCTTGCGCACCCCATGTGCACAGTGTATTGATATAGACAGCCTTTCGCCTTACTAATAATGTATTTTCAAGTAAATTATTTATCAATATTATAGGGTGTTTCTTTTATCTCATGCTAACATTTAGATATTGGAAACCTTAAGAAATGCAAAGACGGTTGGATAGGAAAAAGAACTGCATATTATGAAGACAAGTAAAATGCTGTAAATAATGTGATAATATTTCGAATACTTCCGAAGAAATCCTAGAAAACTAAAAATATACATTTTGATTTTTTCGGTAGACTCCCGAAAGGAGGGCCGATGTTTTGTTTTTCCGAAATAAACTCGTATCATTAAAATATGAGTCCGAATTATAACATTACAATTTAAGCAGTGTCACGGTCTCACCTTAACTTGTAAATATTCGGATATAATTTTTGTGTATTCATTTGAGTACGCCCTGTACATATGTACGCATAATTCCCTTTAGGTCAAATATGTATAGAATGGGGATATTTAAATATATTTAACTTAATAAATAATTCTGTTTCTTGTATTTGTACTTAATTGCTGCTAAGTAATAGGACAAATTTAGGAAATTCATCATATATAATTTACTTATCCAGTAAGTGTCGCTGTCCAGTGACGAAGATTGTAAATATAAAATTCATTTTAAAACTCCGATTTGGTTATATACGATTTCTTATCTTACGTTTTTTTGGTAATTTTTCGGTTGTGGATTGCCTTGAAAAGAACAATTGTGCTTTAGCTTTGCTAATATACAAACGTAAAATGTGAGTTATCGTTTATTCTTAATTGCTGTATTTTTAAAAAAAGGCGTTATTCATGTTTATACAACGATAAGAACTAATTAGACCTTTTCTATTTAGTAAACTAATTCGTTTTGGTCCCGCTTTTTTTAGCTTGACTGGTAGGAATTCGTTCCTCTGAAATTATCAATTACGTTGCTATGAGCTGTTCTACATAATGGTGTGCTGAAAGGAAGAAGAACTTGCTAATTATACGTTGCTTTGTTATGGATGTAACTGATGCTCTGCTGGCGTGTGAAAGATCTAAGGCCGTACAACAATATTAGTTTTTCTCATTTCTAATAAATTACTGGGACAATGTTTTCAATTTGTCCGTTAACTTTGAATCCCGCCGGCGCGCACGTGTTGTTAAAGATAGACATCAACGAATATATCTAATTCTTTTAATTTTCAAATTTAGTGTAAATTCTATATTATTTATTAATAGATATTTGCTGCTTTTTGATTTAATCATGTTCTAAATGTAAAATAATTGCGTCATCCTTGCTTTTCAATACTGCAATAAGGAAAAAACTACTTTGTTCTTTAAACTAAGGAAAAATTAAGAATTAAATTCATTGTTTATATACAGGGTACAGTCGATACCTTTGGTGCAGCATAGGTATAGATTTTTCCAGAGAAAAAGATATGAGATGCTAGCCTTTATCACTTATTATATTAATTTAACGCGCCTTACTTTAAATGTTATGTTTCAGCTACAGTTTTGCATAATTAGTTAGCGAATTATCTTGAGTATTTAAGCTCGCGTTCATGCTATTCTTATTTTGATTATTAAATGCTACTAGTAAATTAATTGATGCTCTTATTTTCAATTCTCATTAAATAAATAATTAACGTATTTAAGCTCCCAATATTTTCTTGTTGAGTCATCTTATCCTTTCATGTCACTTGATTGTGTGTATTGTACTACGTAAGTTATTTACTGTTGCTAAATTATTTAGCGTTGAAATAACGTTGTACCGTATCCGTTGGATACGAGGTCATGTCGCAAAATACTAGGTTAGTTTGATCTATTAAAAGCATTTCATTTATCATATTTGATTGTATAATGTATCCTTTTCTAGGGTATATAATTAATGTCGCTGGGTCTTACAGTTGAAGTGTAATAATTCTAGGTTACCTTTGATCTATAAAAACTAATTCAGTTATCCTTTTCGAATATCAATGCGTCCCTAACCAGGACATAAATTTACTGTTATCACTTACATTATTTTCTTGTTTATATGATACGCGATTTGTGAATATTCTAACCAGGTGTTTGAATAAATACCTAATTCTTTGTTGAATTGACTTATTGTGATTTCACAGAACTTCCTTTTGTCTAATTTACTTTTCTTTGGGTTTTCTTAGATGTACAATTTCAATTGCTGGGTACGTGCTGCAAATAAGTTTATCTTAAGTGAACTTCTTGTCGTTCAGGTGTTGCTTGTTACCGATTAAAGTGAACGGCTGGCGTCCTACTTATTCTCTACTTTACTTTATTTTTATCTTAGGAAGAGTTCGACTTAATTCGAGCCAGAAGGTATACACCGAGAAGTACATTTTTTTTAAACAACTTTTTACCATCATTAGCAACCCCTACTCTACCCCTTTGCTACTGAGCTAGATTTCGTGACAGAAGTTTTTTCTTACAACCACAAGCAGCATCTGAAACTTCTAATGCGCGTTGTTTACTTGCTTAGGTGAACCATCATCAGACCTTCCCCTGAATCTGACCCAGCCTCTTAGAGGGAGACTTCAACTAATTTTTTTTTAAATTTAGATCTGTATTTTTGATTCTAAAATAAAATCAAATTAATTTGAAAATGTACCTGCTACAGTGGGCTTAAATTTTTTTTATCACCAAAACAAATCATATTTATATAAAATACTTTTTAAACAACGTTTTGAGATTTGTTAATGTTATAGTAGCGATGTGAAAGGTTCAAATTGCACACTAGATTTAAATACAGATGGTTTGTAACTGTCCTTTCATTTAGTCTATCTCGGTAGTTCACTGATTGTTTATATTTGATCGCAGAAAAATGTCAGTTCACACATGACTAGCTCTCTATTACATTAAAATAAAATGGCAGACTCCATCTCAATGTGATGTTTAGTACGAAAACATCCCTACTGAGATTAGAACACCAGGTTAAGTAAGATTTTAATGAACATTGCGCAATAATCAAAGCAATTTAAACTGCAAGGTCCAAGAACATATTTCTATCCAGAAACTTTATATATAAAAACAAAGATACGGGCAACTGGTATTTGTTAAATCAGGCCCTACTCAGCATAATAACACAGCAATGAATTATTACATTTAATTGGATAATAAAAACAATTATGCACTTCGCCACCCTGTACTAGGTACTAAATCATCTTAATAACCGCATATATTTCTATTGCATACCATTTTGGGATTACCAAGTAACAGCATTTCGACCATACATTAGGTTTCGATAGAACAAATTAGCTCAGCAATAAGTTTTGACTAAAAACTTTGATGATCAGGAACAGTTTTGAACTAGCTTCAGTTTTACAACGCCAAGGAGATGATGATTTTTCATCAAACTGTAACTGGTGAAAATGCTGGTATATCGCTACTTTGGAATCCCTAAATTGTATCACAGACAAATTTTCATTTAAAAAATCATACAAGAATTGTTGCATAACGTTACGATAACTGTACTTTTTTATAGCGCAGGAATATTTTACATTGATATCGCAGCACAGACAAACATGTTTAAACGTTTTGTAGGCATGGTTATATTAATTTTACCGAAAGTGGTTCAATTGAATTAAACAGATTGACATACTTTCTAACAAGATTTACTATGACTTCTTGAGTTTAATGTTAGAAGGCGCAAATATTATATAAGACTTTGCAACCACATTTTGCCAAATAAAAAACTTGAATTACTACATGAGACGCTAAGGTTACGGCCACGATACTTTTATCGCTGCATTCTTAGTTTCTATGATATTGACCGAATGGTATTTCCGTTGCTAAATCATCCTGGGTAAGCGACCAGCCGGTCAAACACATTTTGTTGCAAGGTTGGCTATTTTATCGGCGTTTTTGTCACTAACCTGTTTCTCGGGTGACTAGAACACCCTTGGTCGTAGAAAGTTCGGCAATATTGTAAATTTCATAGGTAACAATGCTCCTTATTGAAACTACTTACGTGACAGCGACGACAAAATATTGACGAAAGAAGGGCGGTAATATGGTACCGCATAGGATGCCAGATCATGGATACAGAGACGTTAATATGACCCCATCCATCCTATTGGACTTTTTGTGTTGTCAGAATTCTTTGAAAACGATTTCCATAATCTATTTTATGGCATTATATCCTCACTTTAGTCGCAAAGCTAGCAACAGGGATACTTAGCGGTCTTGAAACGTCTTAGAAAATACATGGCGGTGCATATTATGTGTATATTATAGCATAAATTGATTTAGCGCTTCCTTAATGCAAAACTGACTAAATGTAAACTATGCATTTTCGAGATTCTTTCCGTATACATTTTTATTGCTTTTAGTTCAAGCTATCCAGGTAAACATCTACTGCATTAGAGAATACTCTGTCTAAATTTTCAATACAATCGCCAAAAAGCTATAACAGCAACCTGTGGGAAATCAAATGGTGCGAAATGGTTTTGTAATTTCATAAATTTTGTAGTTTCTGGAAACGGGAGTGGATGAGCAAGTTTGGCCTGGATTGCTGCATCTAATTGGCAGAAACAATTAGGATAAGAAAAGAATTAAGGACCCCAGACGGTTTACTAGAGTAAAGATAGATGCGCTCAAAATTCCTACGAAATCGGTAACAATTCGGAACTAAGGAGAGTCTACATAAACCGATAAAAAAAAGAATTCAAGAAAAGAGTGTATTGAAAAAAATAATATTTGTTCCATCTGGCTAATGCAATATATATAACAACAATAATGATTGTAACAGTAAACAGTTGAAATGGGATCAAATAATTTTTTTCTTAGCTGCTTAGTTCCATTTTATATGAACTAATCTGAAGTATTAAAAGTATTAATTTTGAGCAGCATATTTTAGAAACTAAGCTTTGTGGAAAAATTTAATTTACATTTAAATTTAATATGTGTCGGGCATGCGACAACGATTATTTAATTAAAATCGAATGACCGGAAGTGCCACTTTATTCTTGCAATTTGTAGATCTTTTGGGGTCTTTTTGAAACTTGCATGCTTGATGCATTTCAATGTGAATAATTGGGTTTCCCTGAAAAGATGCGTTGAAGCGGGTTATCGTAGGAAATCTGCGGACTTAAGAGACGTTTCGAGTGTTCAGTAACTTGAATGAGTAGTCGTTGCAATGTCGTTCGCTTGTGTACCTTATTTGGATATCTATACACTTATACATTGATAAATTGTGTACGTTCCTATAGTAGAAATATGACATCTTTACAGATCACGTCAACATTAAAACTATCCAAATTAATAAAATTATAAAATTAAAAATTCTGGTCAAATTATCGATCAAATAAGTCACTACTTTCGTAGTTGTATTAAATAACAAAGTAAGCCTGAGTTTTGGGTTATATTATTTTAACACATTAAATTAATAAATTAATTAGCAAAGATAGACGTTTTCTACTATACATTAGGATTCGGTTATACATAAAGCTTTTGTGTATATGTGTAGGAAAGTCATTATATCAGTAACTTCAAATTAAATTTAAAATACCCTGCGACGACCTTTTCGTTAATTATTTGTTTTATTTTCGTTAACCAAATCTTTAGCCTTAGTGAATTGGAGCGAGGTAGAATATATTTGTACCGAACTAGTTTGTAGTACAATCGTCCAAGCAACTAGCTCTTTACACAGCTGGAGATTTTGGTATGAATTCAGATTGAGTCAACTGCCTGATTAGTAGCAGTATGAAGACGAATATTCGAAGATTCGTCAGCCCTATTTGTTATTTATGTCTAAGTGTAGATGTGGTGCGTTGTTAACTCGGTATATATTTTATGTTTGTGTCTATATGGACAGAATCTACGTTAGTCAATTGACGTACCTTTCATTATCAATTTCAATAAATTACACATGTATTCGATATTTGATACATTCTATATACACTTATTTGCATTCTTACGTTCTATGATAGATCAGTTATTGTCAAAAAGTAAACGGAGGATACTTTAAATTGTTTGTAAAAAATTTGTATTATTTTCTTATCTTTAAATATTAATTTACTTTTTATTTGTTTTATTTTATTGATTAAATAGAATAGTTGTGCCCATTCAGATATATTTTATTTGTATTGATTTTGAAGATTACCTTTAATATTAAATTAGCAAATTTATAGATACTAAAAAGCGTAGAAACCGTTCTTTTCAAAGAATAAGTTCTACTTTATAACACCATTAATATAAATTCAAGATGGCGTATGTGCTCTTACAAGTTTTATTTGTTTTAAATAACAAGTACGGTAGAACGTGGATATTAATTAGTTATATAACTTGCCTAAAAATGAATGTTTTTTCTTATGCGGTTTTGGAAATATTTAACCGTGTACATACATATATTGTTACACAAAAAGTGCACACTTCTAGGAAAGGTTGTTATTTCCTAGTAAACCCAAGTAGTTTTGCTAGCTCTAACGATAAGGTAAGAATTCGGGATTGATGAGTGATAAAAGTTGAGCGCCAACACCTCATTTAAACAGATGATTCCTTATCAGGTTGGCGTGTAAAACTGACGATCTGAAAATTTGTGACCAGGTAATATTCACAATAAATGATATAAAAAGATAAACCTTGGAAGAAATTAACTTTATAGACGAATAAATAAATTTTGCCGCAGATCATTACAGCGTTTCGTAAAATAGAGATTTTGAAATAATCTCATAATGGACATACAATAAAGATTTAGAAAAATAGTTAATTCAATACAAATATTGGAATTCCAATTTACGAAATTAACAATAAATATTTAGCTTTATAAACAGTATGTTGTACATAAATAAATAGTCATAAAATACTTACAAATCGTTATTTGAAATATTCCTCTTCCTTTTCTACAAAATAAATCGTGTTATAATTATAAGTTATCTATCCAAACCAGAATTATTATGCACAAATACATTTATATTTAAATAAGTCAATGCTTTATAAGTGTAAAGCTCCATTTATAGGTAATCGTAAATTTGCCGAAGGCAGGATTCATTTACGGGATGAAGACTTCGGCATGTCTAGCAGCATCAGCGGAGGTATTATCCTGCAGAATACAATTGGTACTCTGAAGACGTTTGAGATACCACGTGGCATGAAAAAGTGGCGGAAATTCAGATAACCCACATCGTGGATTAAAGTTATCGCCGTCCCTGAAGTTAGCTATCAGCTCTGCAGAATTTACCATTTAAAGTTTACATCAAAATAATCGTGACTGAATTTATAGTGCATGTAATTAGAAATTTAACATTTGCGGTCCAAAAACTTTAACACTAAATTGTTTATCATTTTCGGGAGAACTGCACCAAAAAAATATATATGATTATTTAGGATTAATCTAGATATCGAACCAGAACAAATCTTCTCGGATAGCCGCATGACACTTCCACAAACAAATTTTTTGTAAAAGTTATAGTAGCACATTTGCAACTAAATTCGATAGTTATTCGCACAAGAAAAAAACAAGAAAATGCAATATAACTTGCAATCAAACTTCTTCACAAAATATCAGAAGACCGCTTTGTCTGGCTGTCTCTACCAAAAAGCCTTGACCGCACGTCACGACCGTCTCTTATCGCACATGTGCTCTCACACATGCTCGCAAATATATTTTTACGAGACAAAATTATAAAATAATAGTATGTACAGTGTGATCCATTTTCAATGGGGCAAATGGACAACTTTCTTATTATTATAGATAAATAAAAACTAATATACATATCCTGATCTATTCTTTGACGCTTAGTTCATTGTCGTAAACATATTTGAATTATCTCTTACCGTTTTAGAATAAGACGGCAATAGTCGAAAAATGGCGATTTTGAAATTGTTAAAAATTTTTATTATTTATAAAGATATTAAAATTTGGTACAAACATTCTTAAGGCACTTACTTTTTTAAGAAGAATGCAATAATCAAGATTATATTTTCTTATAATTAAAAACAAACGAGTTACAGGGTAAAGTTGCATTTTTTTAAATACAAATCATAGTTGGCTATGCTTTCATTAAATAGGATATTTTTTCTCATTTTTAAAAATATATAGTTTGTCGTATTTATTTTCAATAATTAATTTATTGTAACATTTTTCAAACGGATACGTATCGATTGCTTACACAAGAATAACAAAGTTGGCAATGACAAACAATTGAATCATTTGATTTATAAACTAAAACTAGAAACTAAACACAAGTATGAACTAAGAAGAAAACAGAACTTATAAATACTTTTCATAATGCCCCCTATTATAAACAATACGCGCATTATATCTTTTTGCTAAAGATCTAGTAGCATTAAGAATATGTGGCGGTTTGACTAATTGAAATGCTCTTTCTATATTTTCTAATAATTCCTCCTCGGTTGCAGACTGATTTTGATAAAGTTTGTCTTTCAAAGATCCCCACAATGAAAAATCCGGCGGGTTTAAGTCCGGTGAACGTGTTGGCCATGGTATGAGTCCGTCCCATCCAGTGGTCAGAAAAACGCTCATTTAAATAGTTTCTAACACCTACCGCATTATGAATCAGGGCACCATCTTGCTGAAATATATCTATCCGTCTTTCTTCTAAAGGTATATTGTCAAGAAAGTTCTCCAAATTTTCTTGTAATATTTCGAGATGTCTACCAGATGTAAAAGTACCTCTAAATACATAATATTTTAACCTATGTCGTTTTATACAATCAAACTTTAACGTTTCTTTTATAATAAGTTTTACTTCGAGGATGAACAAAAAACCAAATCCAATTAAATTGCTTTTCAATCTAAAATGAGTATATTTTTAAGAAAATATAATTTAGGAGAACAAATAAATAAAAGTATTTAACGACTAAATGCTTTTCTTTCAGGTTGCCTCCTTTCAGGAAATTGCAGGTGATATGGAAGACTAGCTGCATTTGCATTTTCATTGCATTAAATAAAATAACATATCATACTTTTCATAGTTAGCAAAAAGCCACTTCACAATAAATTTGTATTAAATATTAATTAATTAATTATCAATATTATTTGGATTAAATATTGTATTAACTACTAAAACAATACCTAGTTAATGAAATGCTTCTTATCTCTTCAGCACGTAAAATGTCAATTCAATTATTCTTCATCGTCGACTAGAAATTTATTATTGAAACTAAGTACGATAAACTATATATTTTTGAAAATCAGAAAAAATATGCAATTTAATGAAAGCATAGCCAACTATGATTTGTATTTAAAAAAATGCAACGTTTCCCTGTAACTCGTTTGTTTTTATTTATAACAAAATAAATTTTGATTATTGAATTCTCCTTAAAAAAGTGCCTTAAGAATATTTTTATCAAATTTTAATATCTTTATAAATAATAAAATTTTTTAACAATTTCAAAATCGACATTTTTCGACTTAGTCCCTTTTATTTCAAAACAGTAGAGATAATTCAAATATGTTTGCGACAATAAACTAAACGTCAAAAAGTAGATCAGATTAGTTTTTCTCTATCTATAATAATAAGAAATATGACCATTTATCTCATCGAAACTGGACCACACTGTACAAACCAAAAACATTTATTTAAAAATTTAGCAACCAATAATGTTTGTAATTTCACTTCAAAACTTTATTTACATTAAATAAATGAAAACTGTTACCACATTGATGCAACATAAACGCAACACCACGCCCCTAGCCAAAATGATTTACTCCTAGGGGTTAAATCTCTTAAAAACCAACACCCAAAACATATCTAAATTTGAATTTAACTAGAACTTCCAACAAACACGATGATCTTGTATAAATATAAAACCTACCAAATGATATTTCCTCACTATTAGCACACCTAGTTCTTAAAATTGTGAGCCTAAAACTTATTTACTAAAGATTAAGTTTGTTGTCATAGAGTAAGAAAGCGTGAAGCACTTACTTTGTCCTACTGAGATATCAGAATTACTGTCGAACCATTGTTTTAAATTTTTTACGTGCCATTCCCCGGCATCTGTGCCATTTAAGTTATTCAAGGCGTAAATTAAACTGGAAGCTCTTTTGCGTATGGTACATATAACTTAATAAGGTGCAAGTTTTGCTCAAAAGTGTTTAACTGAGTCTGAAAGAACCATGTTCCTTTTCTAAAATTTTTCTCCTACATTGTAAGAAACAGCTTTCTTTCGAAGATTATGGTTTCTCACTCATATGCGGCACTTAATATCTGCTTAATTTCTGCGTAAACATCATGCAAACCTTTAGTTTCTGTCGCGTAATTGTCTCTGTCAGCGGAAAGCAGTTCGTAATCTTTTGTAGAAGTTACGTTTCCATAATAATTTCCCGAAGTCGGAACTTCGCGTGCAAAATTTAAAATATGTGGGCTAAATTTAGTTACTTCATGAATAGAAAAATTAAAATCATACTGGATCTGAAACAAGTTCTTCGCCCAACTGCGTTGTTGGTATCTAATGTAAGAACGTACCAATGGTGCGATCATATCGTTCAAGAAAATTAGCTTGACTATGGTAACATGCTGTAAACCATTTGATATAACGCATAACTCATCACGAAATTCTGCTGGGTGACTCCTAGGCATGTAGTACAAATTTTGTTACAGAATCTTATTTTTCTAATAAAGTCTTCCCCCCCTGAGGAATAAAGGTCAGGGAGCCTAACCATGGAATTCTATCTTAAGTTTAGGTAAGCCGTATCTCTTCGATCATGTTCGCAATCGAAGTGAAACCAAAAAGTAGTAAACTATTGCGTTGTAAACTAAATATTCATTAATTGCTGCTGGCTGATTCAGTTTGCTGCTTAAGAACATAATTTATTTGTGACACATTCCATTTCATGTAATTTTGACGATATGTAGATTCCAAATCATGAAGGTGTTATTGAAAAATTATTATATTGTGTGCAATTGAACTTGGACAATGATAGATACTGATTTGACCAATGTTACCAAGTATTTATTATTTGTTATTTAGCCGTACAAATTCTTACTTTAAGTAATGTGATCATTTTTCAATCTAAATCAATTGGGATCATATATTAAGTTAAATGATTTGAATCATTTATTTTAAACATCGTAAACGATATTTTCTTGAACCTTTCAGTAAGTGTCATTTTGAGGTTTAACAACTGAAGATCCCTAGGATGGCCGTACACGTAAATAATCAAAGCTGTAAGAACAATCTTGCAAAACTAATTCTGTGATACACCATCATCTATATTCTGCGGTAACTTCCAACTAGGTTATCGTCGTTAAAAGCTCCTACCGGACGTTCTCAAAATAGATTGTGGCACCATTCTAAACCAGTCTTATTCCCAAAGCAACCTTTCAGCATATTTGCCATCACAATGGAACCTCGCCTTCTCCCGACTACCTGCCAGCACCTTAGAGGACACGTTATCATTTTAAGCAATAATGTCGATTATGGGCAAATTCTACAATTATAAATTTCATGATGTCCGTGTCATAAAGAGCAATAAAATAGTTTTATATTTCTTTAGTCCAACGTAGCTGGATTTGGAATAAATTTTAAATTACAGAATGTTACAGAATCATCAAATCTTAACTTAAACCGTACCAATTTGATTTTAATTAAGTTAAAATTTACTAATATAGATTTAATCAAAAATAAGTTAGAAGAACCTGAATGTTTTATATCAATTAATTGAACTTAGGCGATATTTAGATTATCAACGTACCAACTGTATTTCTCAAACATTTAATTATTGTTAAACTAACTGGATATATCTTGCTAGGAAGTTTTAAAAGCATTTCAAATCAAGTTTGGTAGTTCTTAGAGAACTTAATTCTTTTAAGCCGCTTATAATTTAATTAATAATATATTGTGTATTTTCTGAAGCTGTGGAACTAATAGTGCTGAATACATCAATATTGGTAATTAAATATTGGGAAGTCTTTCGTACATAAAATGTGGAAGAGGTTACGACGTATAGTTTTCGTGATCTATAAGCTAAAAGTGCGGACGAAGGATTTATTGCTGTTTGGGTAAATATCTAGGGATATCAGTTGACAACATAGTATTTCATCTAAAACATTCATTAAAACACATATCTCTACTATTAACTTAACCTTTTATAGGATATATTGATTTATTGCAAATAGAAATGCTATACTAACTATTACAGCACTGCCTTTCTTGGTAAATAATTATAGATATACTAAATCCGAGATTAAATATTGATGTAATTGCCCTTAAATGTATATAGGAAATAAGAGTGCATATAATGTCATACAATATCGATTTTACATAGCCTCTCAAAGCTGCATTAGTCGAGAAAATTAATACCATTTGCATAAATAAGCTCTGCTTCGTAAGAAAATAAGTTCTATTTTAATGATGTTCTTTAAGAAACCTAAAAGGAATAAATTTCTTTAATCGAAATCATTAGCGGTGTATTTTTCTTTTAAACCTAATGAACCCCTAAGATAACAATACCCTTTATTGTGAACTTTTTTGTTGTGTATTTAGTAAATGCTATTAAACCTTTTATATTATGTACTAAAGAAGCCTTGCACGAATATAAACTCCTCTATTCAAAATCCTTCACTTTAAATTAAATGCCAGTACAAATTCTTTTTTCAACTAAATTAAATTAAAAGTAATAGAATAACCTTTAAAATTAATTTCAAACTGGAATTTTTAATTTTTTTTAGAACAAATTGTTTACAATTTTAAATGTTTGGGAAACGAGGAAATGGACGAAAATAACATAGACACGTTGTAGGTAATACACTTTAATTGAATTTTCCGGGTTGTTTACGACATTTCGCATTTGTAAAAGAAACGATCACAGTAAAAATCGTGTTATTCTTTGTATTATACAAATTTATATTATTATTATTTTAATTGAAACCGGGAAATATTTTTTATTTTACGTTTTACGAACGGTACTAGTGAATGACTAATATAATTTATTTTCATTTTTGCAAATATTCGTAAAAGGGAATTTAATAAAAAATTATGGCATGAAAGTATTTCAACTATTAAATTAATTAAACCAGAAATGCTAGTTACTCCATATATTGTGCCTGTGCAAATGCTAGGAGTGACCGTCATTCTTCGTCAGTTAGCATAACAGATAAAGCACCTCAAATCGTTCAATATGTGTGGTTGTTTCTTTCCATCCGTTTGTACAGCATTCACTAAAGAAAATAGCATAAACTGATCTTGGAAGCAAGCTGGATCAGAAACCTTTACTAATTATTACGCCTTGGAAGAAGGACCTTGGTAATAACTAAAATGGATCCCATGCCATCATTAGACCTCAATATCTGTAGATTAGCTTAAAACGCTTCGAAAGCCTTGTTCTTATTACTTCATAGGTGGCTATGAAGCAATTGATAGCAACGACGCCACCTTCAAAAATTAGCTGTATACAATCTCTGTGTTACTGGTAATGCGCTGCATGATGGACGCGATAAATACTTCCTCAGCAGAAACGGCAGCTAAGCATGCAGTATCTGAACCGTATCCTTTGATATTTTCTGCTGACATCCGCCATTTTGTGAATAGCTAAATTTGACGCCAAAATTCCTGCATACTCTTTTAAAACGCTCTCAGACACAACTCAAACGAATATGTGACACAATAAGGCAGCATGAGAAACATACATCTCAATTGATGAGTGGTATCTACGCAACAGTGGCTTGAAATGTGTAAGTGACAAGTCGTGAATAACCAGTAAACCAGTGGCCGAGATAAATGGGCATGCTGGTTGTGTAAACCGCAGAAAACGGTTAGTTTCACGACCATGGTTTACTAAGGCTTTTTGGGTCAAAATTGCTCAAAGTATCACATCCTGAAGTTTTGGCATGAACTTATGTTATACCCTGCTCATTTACACGAACAGTTGAGACCGAATTCCTCGTTTATTCTTACGTACTTGTCCACTAAAATAAACCAACGATTAGTATACAAATCAATCGTAAGACTAACAACTCTATAATAATTTTCAGTGATAATATTTTTTCACAATTATTAATCGGATTTATGAGACTTTGGAAACACTTGAAAAATCATTATAGACTTCAAAACGGTCCGGAGTTAGCTTCCCAGCGTATATCTTCATGGTATCTTCATAAAATGGTTTTGAGTCTATTTAAGCGTGAATTTTTGTTCCATACTTTAGAAGCTTATTTGCTCCTCAAAAGCCGCTAACATGTGATTGATAGTAACATATTCACATAGTACATTTTTGAATAAATTCGTCGTAAACGCCCTTTCTTGTCTTTCATCCTATCAATTATGTTTATATGCACCAATTGACGAAATTGTCAGTCAAGAAATGTGTTAATGGACTAGTTTAGACCAGTACAGCCTTTACACTGAAAAACCCGTGCTTTCAGATCAATTCCCGCTAAATATAGAAGGCCATTACCTCTTCCAAGTATATAGATAAGCAGGATCTCAGAAGTAAATCTGATCTGCTATATCTTTTAGAGCATCCAAAGGAAACTAATCTTGCCTAAAGTTCATTATTCCTTGATATTTTAAAAATATCCATATATTCTCTAATTTATTCTTTCATTGGCGACAATCCGATTTATGTACCATGCTTTCCTAGAAACTGCGTTCACGTGAACTTGCGAAAGGAGGAACAACAGATTTTAAATAACGTTGATTACCCTGTTGTTTTTAGCAAATCAATCAGCGGCAGTATCTTGTTGTACTCTAAGACTACTTTATTAAGGTCCGAATCTTCGTCTTCAACCTGAACATCTGAAGACACCTCGTACGCGTGTAAAACAAAGAAAAGCACATCAGTCGAATACTAGCTATAAAAATATTGCGGCGTGTTAGGCGGTGTCGTTCAACCTTTTCCAAAAATTTCAGTAACGTGATCGGCTGCGCGCTTGATTTATGCTAGCATGCGTTGATTACCTGGCCACCACAATTTTCCACCTCAACTTTTCAGTCTTTAAAGTTGTGGGCGAGCAGTCGCCAAGAACTTCTAGAAAGTCATAAATGCAGATGAATGAATTGAAAAAGCTGTAGTGAATATAAAATCGATGAAGCTTTCCGCGGGCGACTGTCAAGTGAATTTGTGGTAGTAAAGCACATTTTTAAGTAATTATTTCCTTTTTATCTTTTCAACGTGGCGTTGAAATTAGTAACATAATGGTTATGATCTTTGAATAAAATTTCAGAAATGTTTTGTCTACGGAATATTTATCGATCGCTGACTTCGTCTTTTTTTGTCTTGAAATCGCCAACCACATAAATCTGTTTTTAAACTCACAAACAGGTAGATATCGCTAGGGACAGAGCTAGGATTATAAGGAGAGGTCTTGGCAGTCCTTCTCTTTATTTGATTCCGGGCTTTGTTGAAACAGTCGCGTCCATATTTTAATCTTCGCCGTTTTTAACTACATTTTTGCATTATACCTAAATGGAGTCTGGGTCGGTGTGTGTAGCTTATTGAAAATATAATTAACTATATCCGGTGAAATTCAGTTTTAAACTACTGAAAGGGAGGAGGGAAGGAAGTAGTGTAAACCGTTTTCGAGCAGATGGTTCTTGGTAGAAGCATATTTAGATAACTTCGCAGCAAGTGAGCAATGAAATAAATTGTACTGTCAGTTCTCGCTAGGTTTTTCTAAATTCTAAATTAAGTAACATTTATTGTCAGCTCTCGCTAGTTCTTTTTGTAAATTACCTAAAGTCAGTAACATCAATATGCGTGACGAATTATATTATCTACGTATGGTATTTTAATTATGCATTTAATTCCACTTAGAAATTATTAGAAACACTCCTTTATTTAAGCGTAAATTGCTTTTTAAGTAAACTCTTTGAATATACCTCGTAACATATGAAATCTATTTATAACTCATAAAAATCCCATAAGAATTCAAGGTTACGCAGCTGCAATTAGGATTATGTTAGCTTGTTGTTACAATGTAGCATTTTGTACAGTTTAAAAGCACAAAACGTAAAACGACAACTTTTAAAAATAACTTGTAGTAATTTTCAAAATAGATAATGTATTTCGTTAAAGCGGAAACATTTGTAATATTCACCCGGGCGATTATTTTTAAGAAATTAAATCTCATCTTTGTGTCGTCGCGAGGGTGACTGCGCGTAGAATATCACGTGGGTAGTAGCATTCCTGCACGAAAGGAAGCCTTTTGCGAGGGGAGTCTAGTTTGAAGCACGCTTAAGAAAAGACGCGATAGAATAGAGCTAGTGTTGTTCGGGGATGCTTTTTAATATTTGTTGCAGGGAAACTTGGGCTATCGCTGAAGAATTGAGAATCTAGGGGGCCTGTGGTCTTATTCCGAATGCCGGATTTGTTCTCTTCAAGCGACGCGGCCGACATATAATGTAGAGTCATTCCACCCGTTCAAAAGGGGTTTCGATTCCTATCAACATGAGTTGATCCATATCTCGAACACAAAGGCTTAAACTATCTGTAAGTTATTTATGTTTTCTTTCGTTATCATCGTGATCAAAATTCAATAAGGGAGAAGTACCTGTGCAAATT
>JAHWXV010003793.1:0-11999 GCA_024586415.1 Phrixothrix hirtus | reverse complement strand
CCAGAAAACAAAAACCAGTCAGGAATATCAATCATCATCTAATTTTTCTCCATTTAAAACAGTTTTTTCAGCAAAGAAAGTAACACTCACAACTTTATGGGTTGCAAAGGAGATTGTTTATATGGAATATCTATGAGAATGAACTTTTGCAAAACTCTACAATGCATCATGACATCACAAAATTACCCTGCAGTGCACAAACAATGAAAACACCTGAAATGTGAAATTGCCCCGATTTAGTACCGTCAAACTTTAGACCATTCCTCAAGTTTCATCTGATGCCGAAGTTGAAATTACTGTGCGCACTAAATGGTGACTACGTTGAAAACTAAACTTATAATTTTGAAGACATACATTTACTTTAATTTGATACCAGTTTCATTATTTTTCTCTTCTCTTATCAGGGTAAAGAGAAAATAAAGTTAATTACATATCAAAATGTAAATGGAGTTAAAATACAAAAGAATTAGTGCAAAAACAAAAATCTAAAACGTTTTCAAAGGCTTTAAATTAACACAAAAATTCAAAAAAGGTGATTACGCCAAATAAGTCAAAACAAAAGGGAAAGTTCATGCACCGCGTTAGACCGTCAAGTACACAAAAAAGTAAAAAGAAATTGTCAATGCTCAAATTTCATGGCTCTTGTAGAAATTAATTAAATCTGAAATGTACGTTTTTTAAGTTCAAGTAACTGTTTTTAATCAAGACTGAAAAAACTAACTATAGTAAAATTAAAAAATTTAAGGATCATTCACAGTATTTAATTATACAGTATAATCAAGCGTGAAGAAGAAAATCTTAGATTTTAAATTTGTAAACTGTTCAATTAATAACGATCAATAATATAAACATTTTAAAATAAAAAAATATCGTCAGTAGTAATTTTAAATTGCATACAAGGAGTAATAAAATTGAAATGAAAACTTGTAATTAATTGAAGGACAAAACAATGCTTATGGTACCAAAATTTCAATTTATGCGCCTGATTAAACACATTTATTACTCAAAATATTAAAAAATTTAATTATTCACGATCATTAACTATTTAGTTCCTATTTTGTAATTATTAATTAATTAATAAAGTAAAAACGCAGACCACTGCCCAAATTGGAACTTGCGGTTTTACTATATATGTATATATAATTCACAACAATAATAAAATACATATCATTATAATTTGTTGTAAAAGGTGGTTAGATAATTTTAATTATTTAAACAATTTGATTAAGGAACATTTTCATATTAATCATTAAATTTCGCATCGAACACATCTTGCGATTTTTGTTGTCCAAGAAATAATTTTAGTCGGTTACAAAGAAGAAGAACAAACTAACGAAGAAAATGCCTTTAAAAGCATACCATTCATTTAATCACTTATATATTTTTCCAAACACTGACGATATATTCTCTATCTGAATTTTAGGATACTATGGGTTATATATTCTTCTTTAGCTTGAGCTAATGAAATTAGCTTTTCTAAATTCATTTTGAAACAGCACTTTTTGTTATAGTGGCCTAATAAGGCGAGCATAAAATTTGACTGGTTTAATCGGCGTTAGTCTTAATGGAATTTGACGCAAGGCGTTCAATATGAAAGAATATATGAGAGCAAGACGATAATTACTTAGCCTAATAATGACAGACAATTTTTTTTGATTTCAAAATCATTTTTATTTTTTAACAAAATCTCCGACAAGGTATTTTGTCCAGCGCTGCTCCAAAGGTTTAATCCTATCACGAAAGGTATTTTCCTCAAGGCCTGCAAAATAAACGTTGACAGCGGTCTTGATTTCTTCATCTGATGAAATTTTTTTCTACCGAGGAAACCTTTTAGGCTAGGGAATAGATGGAAGTCAAAATACGATAAATGAATAAGTAAATCATAGTTTAATTGCTTGATTTTGACCATTGCGGAGGGCTTTCTCATGCATAATTCCGTGCTTAAAACTGTGAATACACGCTCTTTTAAAATGTCGAAAGCACTAGGCATTTAAAAAAATTTTTAGTCGTGTCCTGCAAAACCATATCCTGGACTTTTACAACCATTTCTGGTGTTGTGGCATTTCTTGGTAATCCAGAGCTGTGTTCATATTGAATGCTTATACAGTCGCGTTTAAATTCAGCAACCTAGTTCTTAATAGCGGCATAGGTTGGAGCACCATCTTCAATATTTTCCATTATAAAACAAACTGCAAACACGTTTGTTTTGAACAGCTACCATTAGTAAAAAGTTTGACAAATAAATTTTATATTATTTGTGTAAACAAATGAAGGTTGTAAGTTTACAATGATATACAAATTGAATATATAGCAACGCCATTTTTTCGGAGGCTAGCTAATTGTCATCCCACGCCTATTCACTTTTGCGTTATTTCAATATTGTTATCAAAATAATCCAGCAGGTGTCCGACGCGACCTGACTGAACTGGACTAGCTTGGTACGAAATTGTGCATTACCAAAATGTATTAATTACAAGTCTAATTTTTACACAAGATTTTCGTTTTCAGATCTTGCACGAATAAGCAAGTTTACATAATAAGAAACTTCATATTCTACAAAAATTGCTCAACTAATGTTTTGTTTTACAGAAATAACGTCGATGTGGTACTTTAAGCAGAGCAGTCGTTTAGGTTCAATTATCCCAATCTCAACACCCGACTAAACTAAATTGTACGATTCTAAAATTCTACAGTTGTTGCTTAAATTTAAATTTCATAAAATATGCCAGGTGGTTGAAGTAATAATCGATAAAAGAATCAAAATTGTAAAAACATACAAAATAATTATTTTAAATGGAGCAGAATTTTTAACACAGTTTTTATCTGCAAGTTTTAGATTACTCAATAACCAAAAATTTCAGTTTAATAGATTAAGTAGTACCTCTTTTTAAATATTTACATTTTAATTGAAAATGAATCATTGAAAATCAAATAATACCATATCAATGCACATGTCGGCAAGATTAATGTGGGGTCAAAGCAAGAGTTGTTCTATTGCAAATCAAAATCGAGCGACAAATAGTAAAATACTAAATTTATGAGAATCGCAATTGAACTATAATGCTTGAAAACAATTTTAAAATAGGATAGCTTACTTATCAGATGACCTTCGTACATTCTACTTACAAGTTCTTGAAAATATTTTTTATCGCCGGGATTAAAACTATGTTTTAGTCTAATTTTGTGAGTTTAAAAAAATATCTAACCTCTTAATATGACAATTGTAATATTCACATAGGGGCCAAAAAAGCGTGGCAGTTGACATCGTCGTCAAATTTGAGATTTATATTGCCGATATTACATTTAATCTTGCTTATACAAGTATGTATATATCATGGAAGTATTCAACTAATTCTCCCATTCACAACGGAAACGTTGCCAGCACTAAAGCTACTTAAAAAAGAGGACCCAGAGTTATTTACAACCTAAACTTCATAAGCAGATTTTTTTGGGCTCAATTTAATGTTTTCTCTTAAAATAGTTTTTCTGACAAAGAAGCCAACAGGCAAACATTACGGATGAACCAAAATTGTCACACCACTCCACTCGATATATTAAATCCATTTACAACTCATAAAATGGAACTTTAGGGTACCATTTTGTAAAAGGATACCCACTCCGCTGAGTGTTAGCTCTGGAATTGGGAAAGTTTCATGTTTCTCTTGATAAAACTATTAGAACTATCCTAAATGCACGAAATCTTCACGGCCAGGTAGAAAACGAGCAACACCAGTATATGTGATTTTTGGTTTCAGATTTTTTTATGAACAGGGTGTCTCTTCAGCGTAAAATTCAGCTATCCGCTGATTATTACGAAAGAGTCTGATAGACTTGTTCATCTTCTTCATTTCAATGGGTTCTCGTTTATATTGTGTGAAATATTCTAAATTCACGGAAGTCATGTCATAAGAATGTTATTCGATCTTTTATTCAGTCGACGATGGGAGAGTTTTTATTCGAATTGATTTGGTGTTAATTAATTTCACAGACTTTTTGCGTCTTATATCGAGATTAAAAGTAGATCCATATCTGTTTATTTCAAGTTAAAAATGCTAAAAGTGACGGACTGGATTTATTATACTGTTCCAAATTTGACGCAATAACAATTTATCGCAACCATAAACGGAAGTATTAGTATTATAAACTTTCCTAAAGAGGTTCGGCAGGTGTATAAAACCCAAGTTGTGGATTGAAATTATTTGTAGATAAGGGCAGAAACCTTGCCTTGCTATGAGGGATATCACAACGTACTATTTAGAGGGGTCCCAAGCTGCTGACGCGAATCAATCAGATTTCAAGTTTCTAATATTTAACTTTCTAGCACGACTATTACCAGAAACTATTTTGACATTAAATGTTCTTTTATAATTGACGAATTTATTGCTGCCCGAAGACCCTTAACTTGCAAGAGTACAGACAAATTATAATTCAAATAACTTCTTTCTATTGCAACACCTTTTAGAGTAAACGTTGAATGTACTAAATTTTGGAAAAATTTCGTAGCTACGATTGTAACTTTGATTTTAATGTCTGCATTTTACCAAGAATAACATCCGCATATAATTGTACGCCTTATGGGCAACTTGTTTGATATTAGGAATTATAAGCAAGTTAAACCTAATAGTTATAAGTAGATTTGGAGAGGCTCTATTGATTGATCGAACACTAATGTGCATTTCTGTAAAAAAGTTTTATTCGATTCCTAAGAGGTACGATATGATTGTAAATATACAGTACCGAAAATGCAACTCTAATTTAAGTATCCATGGAACTGACATTGATGTCAAACTTATTTTGAGAAAACATATCCGTGCTATCTGTCAGATTAAACAACTTTGTCGGTGTACGAGATGCTTACAATTAAGGAAAAAAATTAATATGTTAAGCGTATAATCGCTCGAACGCTTCTTTTCCTTCCTGACTTGCATTTTCATTGTATAACAAACATTTCCAGTAGGCCAAAATTGTCTAACAATGTATGAAATTCCACTGTTTAATGGTCCATCCTTTAGAAACATTTTCTGAAATTGAGATCGAACCGACTTAATGCTGAGTCCATTATTTCTGCCAAACTCGTATGAGCCATTGCATGCTTTACATATAAAACTTTTTTCCTCATTTGTAAGCATCTCGTACACCGACAAAGTTGTCTAATCTAACACACGGATTACCGTGTTTGCTCAAAACAAGTTTGGCAACAATGACAATTCCATGGATAATCAGATTAGAGTTACATTTTTGCTACTGTATATTTACAGTTATATCGAACTTGTATATATCCTATGTAATAGAAGAACTAATTCAGTGCATGATGTATGTTTATTAGTGAACTTTATGTTATTGTCAATTAATGTACTTTTGCTGTCTGTCATAATGAATCTTTGGGTCACCGATAAGTGAATGGTTATGATCTACAGATGAGAAATAAATTAAGATAACGAAAGCCCTATTGTAAAGGTATCGCAAACTCAATTTATACAGTACTTATATAGTCTCTAAATAGACAAACCAAGTGTTGTTAAGGCGACTAGGGTGTTGCCTGTGTTTCGGTTTCTGCAAATAATCGCTGATACACGGAAACACACTATTTCGTGGGCCTTCTTTCCTTTTTAGGTATTCTCTGTGCATTCCAGTTAATGGAGGTGCCAAGTTTGAAGCTGTTATCCGCTTGCCGTTTTCTACTAGTTTCAGATACAAGAACTCCTTTAATTCGGCCCACCATCCATGTCGCCCTTGAAATTCCGAACCCTGAAAGTAATTTTGGCATTACTGCCTTTTTATCCGTACTCTACATAAAAAAATCTAGATGTCACTATTTGGTAAACTTAGCAGATACTTTACTGATAATTTATCTAACCTCATAAAATCATTCATCCAGTGATGTTCTTTTCGTATTAGACGGCTAGGTTTTCAATCCACCGTCGTAACATTTACTCCATTTTTTTCAGTTTCACTTTCTTAAATAATTTTATTGAAAAAAACTAGACATTTAATTTTATTTAAATTACCTATATCATCTTGGTATAGTTAGAATTTTTGAAGTATTTAACATCTATTACTGGATTAATGGTGTAAGTGTAAAGGCGCAATTTTTCGATATTTTTAATCACTGTTTGTGGGTTTTCACTCATTTATGCAATTCTAGGACAATCGTGCATTTTTCCTATGAATTTCTGCACGTAGTACCTTTTAAATTTTGAGTTGCTAATCTACCGCTGTTTCAACAAAATCACATGATAACAATAATTGTAAAGACATCTGTTTTTACAGATACACCTCAGCTGACCACTTACGCTTCGTTTACCCGATACAACAGCGTTGACATTCAGTATACACAATTATTAACCTACAAGCGCAATTTATTAGACTTTACTGATAACCGGTAAAATATCCGCATTTCCGCACTCGTGTTAAATCGATTCGACATAACCTTCGAGTTGATGAAGGCCATTGCAACTGACCAATACCGTAAATTTTAATTGTATTTGTTTAATGCGAGCTAATGTGTTTCAAGTACAGACATCGAATACAAAACAAATAATTAGAACAATGGCAATTGTTACCCAATATCAAATATCATAAGAGTAAACTCGAGCGAGGTGCGTCTTTAAAAGGGTACTTCGTGTGGAAATATCTATGTGAGCTAATAATTCTATACAAACATTTAAAATCGGCAAAAAATCTATAATAAAGTTTCCAAGTTTTTATTGACGAATAAATATTAAATCGTCAATGTAATAAGTAATAAAAGCATTATGTAGTTTAACGCTTTTTGGGTTAATTCATTTTTCATTAGGTATAAAAACTTAATTATTGAACTGCTTTAATGAGAAACTAGTTGTTTAATCTTTTATTAAGTTGGTCTACTTTTTTTATAGTGTTTATAACGCATTTAGCCTTAATTATACGTTAACGATGTTTTCTTAATTTACAATTAAAATCACAAAACAATAAATTAGCAAAATTTGTGACTACAAACGGATATAAATTAAAAATATAATAAATTAATTTTAACAAGATATTCAGTGCCACCTTTTTCTAGCAACCATGTGAAACATATTTTATAATGAAATAACCAAAGGAAAAATTTAATAGGATTAAGTACACAACAATTGAAATGCCATCAAACAAAACCATTAGAAATATGCTACGAGTATAAAAATTCTGTGGTTAGGTAATAAAATTCCGCTTCCCTACTACCACACAGATATACATACCTTTTTGTTCTAAATCCTAACGTAAACATGATTAAATATTTCAATGCATTGTTGTATCTAGGTGTTATTCACTAAACTAGTTCAATAATAGCAATTCTGCATATTAATTACACAATTATTATATCGTCATATTGTTTATTATGTAAACTGTCGTTTTCATAAATCTTTATGAAAAACATTATCAGGGAATCGAAATCACTAAGCATAACAGCAATAAGAACGCTTTTAAAGAAATAAGCACGTAATTTTGCGAAAAATATTTTGGCATAATAAATTTGAAAACAACCACATCCAAATTGAATCATATCTGACTGGCAGAGAAAAAGTGAAAATTTATTTGCAAGGAGCATCCCTCTTTGTTATTGTGTCACAGACCAAAATAGCGGTAATGCCAAAAATACCGTCAGAGTCGGGTATTTCTATTTACTGCAAGACCGCCAGCTCAGCGCTGGCGCGTGGAACAACTTAAGAGTTCTCATAACCGAAACTTGCAGAAAACTGTGTAAATGGATAACGGTTTCAAGTTTGAGAGGAGTCACTTCCATCTTTTTATTAAAATACCGCCACGAAATTAACGTTTACAAGACATTTACACTGATTTTAAATTAGAAACAGATTTGTATTATAAAAATGTTGTGGACAATAATAAATAACGGAATTCATCTGAGCTACGATTTATATTGGGTACCTTATATTTTCCACAAGTAGAATTATTTATAAAGAATGACGTTTCGTCGTAAACTTAATAATAAAGATTTTTCTCCTCTTGTCAACTTCATCCGTGGACACATGGTACATATTTTTTTTACTAATTGGAATAAGTTATTCCATTTAATCACTTTTCCAATTTATTTGTTTATAGGTATTCAGATGGGAGCAGTATTAAATGTAGTCAACTTTGTGTTAAAATGTATAATTATTTATTTTGAAATTTGCTTACAAAATCGGCATATTTATTGTTAATTTGAATTAATTAAGTTATCTTGCATTTTAAACATTTTAATAACTATATCTAACCTAGCGTCACTAGGTTAGATATTTCTTCGAGTTTATGATTTCATTATTTAATAGAACGACAACTTTGCGCGTATATTTTACAACCTATGCCGATCCGGATTCATCCCGCTGTAATACGCTGTAATGAAGGAATCTCCAACGTTTCTGCATCTATCTGATCACGTCACGTTTGAGTACTGCGATTGGTAACAGTAACTACTCGCCCTCGTCCTTCTAGTAATATCTTATATTATTTCAATTGTTATTTGATTATTTTAATTATCACATTTTAAGTTACAATATTATTCTATGCTTTGCTGTTGAAATTATATTATTATATATTTTTACTCTCTGTTTAGTTTATAATACAAGCATATACTTCAATTGCAGCAGCTGTATGAACAAGTATCGTTGTGTACAGGCTTTTATCGCTATTTATCATCTTAAAAACGCTCTTATCACAATTTTTGCTTGTTCAGGTAATTAGTTACGTTGGGACAACCTTTGAGATAAAAAAAAAATGTAACTTTATTCGCATTTTTCCAGCTTTCTGTTAGAACAATAGGCAAGAAGGTTTCAGATTTAACTCCCCTAGCTGGGGTTTGTACGCCGCAAAGCTATTCCGGGAGGAGAACAGGATAGAGTGAATGGTTGCACAAGACTAATATTTGTGTTTACGGTTGCGCAAAATTATTTTTACATTAGTATTTATAACACATTTAAAAATCACTTCTAATATATTTTATTTTTAAATATATCAAAATTGGTCCAGTTTTAATCCTGACATAGAACAAAAAATTTTGTCAAAATTGTTGCATAGTAAATTAATCATTCATCAACACTCTTACTATTTGTAATTAATAGTAATTTCGTAATTATCTAAATCGTCATATAAATTAATTCAATGTTGCATATAAAAATTATTTTACAATTACAAATAATTGTAAATAGACGCACACTAGGTTAAATACCGATTCCAGCAAACCAAAATTTAAAAATAAAAGATCATTGCTTTTATAAGACTTATTAGGTTTGTTAATAACTATTATCCATTTATTTTATGATTCGTAATGAAAAATTATGCAAATGATGAAGATCCAATTTTATGCCATGTCGTAATAATCGGAATTCTCGCATTCTAGTGGGCGCATCGCGCTATAACCTCTACCATTCAAAAGAGTAAACCTTACTAAGGTAATGTGCAAACAAACATATCAAACGCTTCAGTTAGTCCTGTGTAAGCACCGAGTTACTGTCACTGTGTTAGTAATTTTTAGTGAACGCGATAATTTACTACGATTATAAAAAGGTTTAAAAGTAAGCTTACAGGCGACCTTTAGTGACGCTTCGCCTTCACGGACCACATTATTCAATTGATATGCTGAATTCAAAAGAAGACGACCGTCACTAAAAAACGACCCCCACCGGGCAAATCACAGAAAACATCACTGCAATGAAAAATTTAGTGAAAGAAAATCGACGAACAACATATTGTGAAATAGAGGCAAGCTTAGGTATTGAATTGGCATCAATAGTATTATACGATTACCTTGGTCTTGTCACGCACTCTTTACGTTGGATACCACATTTACTTAGCTCAAAAAGAGGAGAGGGTGAATTGGTGCACATTTATGATTGAAAAATTTGCAGACAAGCGCGATAAAACTGTTTTTAACATTCTCACAGGAGACGAATCGTGGATATACCACTATGATGCCCAAACCAAACAACAGTCAACTGTGTGGTGTTTTGAAAATGAAGAACCACCCACAAAAGTCCGCGGAGCTCGAAGTGTCGGCAACAAAATGGTTGCCTCTTTCTTTTGAAAAAGCGGCCATGTTAAAACTGTTGCGTTAGAGGGATTCAAAACAGTTACCAGCGAATGGTATGTTACTGTTTGTGCCCCTCAAGTACTTACTGCATGGACCAAGAAGCGACCAAACACTGGATTCCGTGGTTTGCTATGGTATCCTAATAACGCGTCATCCCACACCGCGATTTATTTCCATTTCCGTCTATTATCAAACAGTTCCGTGGACGTCGGTTTTCGTCAGATAAACAAGCAATTGCAGCTTATGAGAATGAGTTAAAGCAAATATCAAGAGAAGAGTGGTCTGAGACTTTTAATAAGTAGTTTATCCGCATGAACAATGTATAGAAGTTAGGAGAGGTTACTTCGAATAATTAAAATAAACAGTAATTTTGTGTGTTATTTTACACATAAAATCATTTTAATTTAATTTAGGTTAAAGTAGTAAGATGTCCATGTTATTCTGGACAGAGAGTAAATGCCGATTTTGGAATCTTTGTGCCATTTACAATTTTTTAAAATTAATTTTAATAGATGTATTTGTTGAATTTTAATCTTTTATTAGAATTTAGGATAGATGTTAAAGTATAATGCTGTGTACGAATTCCTTTAAATGCACGCAAATCTTTTTTTATTTTTTTTTATTATTCCTACAAAATTTAAGTTAACGCCAAGATTACAGCACAAGCTGTACACTGCAAAACACCACAAGAGGCAAAAATGCAGCTCACAACAAAAATTTATACAAAATGATCAACAAAAACTTGCTTGTAGCCGCTAGATGCCACTAGCGGGCATCATTTCCAACAGATTTTAGAAAAGTATACTAAAATGTATACTTACAGACTAGGAGAGGATACAAATATTTAAAGTACCTACTTGATGCAAGGTAGCAAGTTTCAGGACGTATTTGTGTATCAGTAATTGTAAAATCAAGTGTGCATAAGCCATATTGATTCAATATGGTACAATTAATTGATTTTATTAGTAACCTAGGGGGAAAGATTGCCAGGTTTTGTTGGCGTCCCGCGCCAATATTTAGCGTACGTTTATGGTAAATGTGGTTGTTAGGACTACGAAAATAGAGTCGGTCGGAACAAACACGAAAGACGAGTTCTTTCTCGGTGGCGATTAAAAATTAATAAAATAAAGTGACAGTTGTAAGCGATTTTCACTCTTGTGGATTACGAATGTGAATAATTTGTAATAACTTGTTGTGAGACCACCGCGATGTGGCATTAAAACACGCGTAGGTCGTACGTGATATAAATCGGTTGTGAATAAGTGATTTTTGAAGTTTCCGGGGCGAGTGCAAGGTTTCCGCAGGAGTAACTGTGTCGGAATTCCAGTCCTGAAAAGCCAAATAGTGGGCTTGGGGGGAACTATCTACCTTTTTCCACCCCGTCCGCAGCTTCATAGGACATGTGAGTCCACCGCAAGCGCAGAAACGTGTAAGAGTCACGGACGACGTTTATTATGCTTTTGGGTAAGCGAGTAGCCCTGTGACGCGTCGACCAAAACAAAGGTACTTATTATTACAATCTTTGCTTCAATATTGGTTGCCTGTAAGGACGCATGTGGTATGTCAACGTGTATCGGCGGGAATCCGGTGTAACTCATAGTCCCGGCTGCCGAATATTGTAGAGCTCAACTTAAAACCATTCCCGTTTTGAGGGGAGGCTGTCAAAACATAATTTCTGTCCGAACTATGAATGCATATCTGTATTTACTGTGAATAGAATATTTAGACAATAAGTTCATTTTATAGTAGATTGGTTAGTCTTCCCCGTAACTCTTGAATTAGGGGGCATTCAAGAGTCGGAGAAGCTCGTTTGTAACACTGTGTGTCCTGTTGTTCTTTTTGGGTACGTAGTACCTCGCGCGATTCTCCCTTGGTACTCTGCACACTTCGAAGCTAGTTCCAGGTTTGTAGTATCTGGAGCGGTACCTCGCGCGATTCTCCCTTGGTACCATTG
>JAHWXV010003791.1:0-11092 GCA_024586415.1 Phrixothrix hirtus | reverse complement strand
TGCGGGTGTGTGTGTGTGTGTGTGTGTGTGTGTGTGTGTGTGTATGTGTATGTACCTATATACCTATGAATTATTAATAAAAGATGTATTAATCTCTACAGAAGATATTTCGGTAGCTTTTATTTCGATTTTATTTTGTTTCTCCTCCAGCAACACTATGACAATAAATTTAGTCGTTTCAAAATAGAACTTGAATGTTCTTTATTCTGTACTCACATTAGAAAATTGGAATAAGTTAACACCTATTTCAAATCTCTAAAATTATTGTAAATAGAAATAACCTAATAGAATTTCTATGTTTACAATGAAGTTTCTCAGACTGTTTAATAAAAGTTTAAAAATTATACCGTTATAAAACCGCGGATCTGGATGTAAAAATCCATAGTGTAAAATAAATTAAAAATCGAAGGATGTAAAATGATTTGTACAAATAAACGTTTTACAAGAAAAGGTCTTCGGCTGCAATAAAGTGTAAAAAAATCAAAGAGCCGCCTTCAAAATTACAGTATCAGTTACTTAAGTTACCTAAGCAGAAAAATCCGGCCGGCGTTGAAGTTACCGAAAAATGTTGTGCCTGTAACGGTTCTTTAACGATTTTCTACCACCAATTGATTGGTGAACTAAACAGCTGAAAGGGAATACTACCAGGAAAATGCAAAAAGTTTAATGTTATATCGTCTAACACGGTAATGAATTAACCAACCGTCACAGCTTTGAGAAAGATCCCTTGAAGTTAACATCTAAATTCCTACAAACAGCACTAGATAAAATTTTATTACTATTTTACTACCTATGGCGTTACTGTTCAATAGTACAATGTGGACCCTTAGTGCAAAGTTAAACTTTTTCATATCTTTTCTTACCAATTAAAGTAAAACTTACTGTTATTTATTTTATTTTAGACAAAATTGTTTTATATTACAGGTCTAAATATATTAGAGAAGACTCTCTTGACAGGATTTTGCAAGAAGTTTTGGGCGATAATGAAGCAGATTTTGACTTTTCCAATGGAGAGGATCCCAAGGTAAATTTTAGTTATCATGTTAGTGAGACTGAGCAAAGCGGCTCTTCAAGTGATGAATTTGATGTTGATAATATGGATACAGATTTTATTTTTGGAAAAGATCATGAAACAATGTGGAGCACTAAAACGCTAAAGAAAAAGAATTATATGGTATCTGTTAAAACTATAATAAAAGTTGTCCTCAAATCGAAGGGAACGGCTGTCAAAACCAATAACGAACTGAATGCTCTTGAAAAATTTATTACAGAAAAAATGATAGATGATATTGTAACATACACCAATATTTACATTGAACGCAAGAGGGAGAAAAAGAAAACGAAAAATCCCCATATTCAAGATTGAGAGACGTGCGTCCTACTTTAAGACCAGAGATTATGGCAGTGAATGGATTATTGTTTTTGACTGCGGTGAAGCGTCAGTAATACACAAATGTGCGTGAAATTTGGGAAACCGATGGGACTGCAATGATGGCGACGAGAGCTTGTATGGGATTGAATAGGTTTTTATTTTTGTTGAGATCCATCCGGTTTGATGATTATGCTAAGAGACCAACGTTTGAAAGAAGATAAGCTTGCAGCTGTACGTTCGTTGTTAACGCCATTCCTAGAAAACTACAAAAGAAGTTATTCTCCCAGAGAGTTTGTCAATAAAATACATGAAAAATTGGCGCCATTTCATGACAGATGTTCATTCATACAGTACATGTCTGCAAAATCCGCAAAGTATGGACTCAAAAATTTGTACTATTGGATGCTAAGACCTATTACACTTTTTAGCTAAAACTATATTCGACAAACAACCACCTGGAGCATTTTAAGTCTCAATTTAACCACATTACATTATTTACAGACTAGTTCCTGATATAAAAGGCACACAATAGAACTTGACCATTAATAATTGGTACACTAGCTATGATCTTGTTAAGTCATTTCTGGATGATAAAATTATATGCATTGGAACGCTCAGAAAAGAGAGAGAGATTTCAGTCAGTTTTTTACCTAGCAAAATAAAAAGGTAGGTTCTTGCCTTTTTCGATATAAACATTAAATAATGACGGTGTCATCGTACTTAAGGTGAACAAGTGTGTATTTCTTGTAAAAGTTATGCACGATGACAGGACTATCGATGCGGAGACAGGCAAACCGCAAGTAATTTTAGTTTACAACATGACAAAAGGAGGAGTTGAAAAGAGCGACCAGATGGAAGCAAGGTTTTCTGTGGGCATAACTAAATTAAATAAATTATTAAAACTTGTCGCATCTATGATGTTATTAAATACTATAAGGTTCATTTTGTATCAGATTAACATGCATGCATATGTTTATATGCACTCAACATACCTAGCCATCTAGATGCGGTAAAAATGCGTTCTTTTTGTTACATTTTGGATTCTTGTAAAAAATTGATAAAAGATAGATCATAACTTTAGGCAACAAAGTTTGTTAGAACTAAATAAGGAAATTTTCTAGCCAAACAAAATATTTAAATTTTGGACGCGGAAAAAGTTACGGGACGTTAAAATATCAACATCGTACTTAAAAATTTTATTTAGAGGTTAGATGTCAACAAATTTCTAATTTTTATACATACTTAGAATTCTCAAATATTCATCGTTCATTCCGCATATAATATGTAGAATAAAATTTGTTTTTGTGAGAGTTTTATACGTATTAAGAAGCTAAAGTTCATTTCTTAAAATTTTCACAGATACTCATAAATGACCACGTTGTACAAATTTTCTACGACCACACTGTCATTTTTCGGGCGTCCTTAAGTAAGATATAACTTTTAATATGAATTTTATCTTGTTCTACGTTTATGAAAAAAACCAAAGGCGCCAAAGACGCATTTATTGACGCCAAATTGGGCGTGTCTTTGCAGTACATAATAGTGCAAGTTATTTAAACAAAGGTAAATATTTTAACCTATTCAGTACTACAAAAATTTTAATCATTTTATTTCCAGGTCGTCGATGGAAGCGTGCTCGCAGCACGGAACCGTGTTCCTGGCTAGTTCCCAGCGCTGCCTCGGTAATTCCAGTTCAGCGGTAGTCCAGTCATCCAGGTATTTCCAAAACAAATAACTCTCTACATAACGTATGTACATTCAACAACAAATATGCGTTCGGTATAACATAATAATTACTTCTAGGATTCATTAATGAGGTTCAATATAAGATTCAAAATAATAAAATAAAGTTAAAAAAATAAGATTCAAGTAAAATATCAAGATAAATAAAATTCAATAACTAAATAAATAATGATTCAATAATTTGTTTAAGCTGCGCGGATTCACTACTGTAGTGTACTACTGGTCGCGAGCTCAAATTCCATCACATCCGGTTACCTCCTGTCCTACTCGCCGTTCCTCCCCCAAAGAAAAGGCCCCAACAAAGTTTTGTCCAACTACAGAAATTCCAAGAGGATCGGTAGTTACCCGCAGGATTGGACTACCGCAGCACTCGGACCGCGGTAGGCGGGGCATCGAAGTAGGCGGTGCTCCGGGTCATCAATGTGTTGCGGGCAGTGCATGCAGTTCTTCGTAAGGGCCCAACCAACCCGGAACATGTGCACCTCGAATGCACCATGCCGCGTCGCCAGCTGCGTTCTCACAAATCCAGGTTGATATTACAGGCTTGCGGTGACCCTTTCAAGCAGCTTGTAAGTGTATCTCCCTTTTTCTGAAGCCTCCTACCGGAGCTGACATTCATCCTCGATGCGAATTTGCAGGTACTCCATTGTGTCTTATCGACAGAAAATCATCGATTCTGAAACTTTCGTCAGCAAAACTGAAGTTCAGCCTCTTCCTTATTTGCTTCAGGCAGATCCTGTATTCAATAACTAGGTCAACCGGTGGGAATCCCGCTAAGGCATCTGCCGCATCCGCCGAGAGAGAGCGATAAACCCGGATTGCAAACCTAGCTGCAATGACCTGCATCGACCCTAAATTCTGGTTGATGTTGTAGCTTCTTAACTTGCTGCCCCATATCTCGAATTCATACATCACGATAGGGAGGATCGCAGCCTTACAGATGGTGGAGGCCGATCTCGCCGTGTCGACTCCCCAGGAGACTCGTGCCAGATTTATGAGTCTGCAGAGGATGTTCCTGGCCCGGTCCGTTATCTGTCTGATGTGTTGCTCAAAATTTAATTTCCGATCGATAAGCAAGCCAAGGTATTTGTAACTATTTAAAATTTTAATTTTGCTGTCAGTTATACGGAAATTTAGGTCCCGTTGGTGGGTTCTACGTCGTGACCTATTTACCAAGAGCTTGGTTTTAGTGGCAGAGATCGTTAGCTTGAATTTCTCTGCCCACCGCTGGATGACGCCTAGCAACACCCGCGTCGAAATCAGAAGGTCACGCCTAGCGTCCGCCGCTTAAGCATGCGGTAATTCGAATTTAGGTCATCGTTTAACTTAACAAGGTCATTGACAACGTTTGGTAATTTCAGTTTGCCAATAGGGCAGTGTTTCACTGTTTCCGGCGGGTGTCTTCTAATATCGGCGCCACTAATTATCGTAGAAATCGTGCGGTGGTCCAAATTATGCACTTCAGTTAGAACATCCCAATCAAACACAAGATCTGGCGGAGCGTATGCTATCATAGTAAGGTCCATGTTACTGCAGCCCTGTTCAGATTCGAACGTGAAGGATTTGCCATATACGTTTAAAATTTCCAAGTCCGCGTCAACCATGTACTCCTCGGGTGTTCTGCCACGCCGGTTCGGAGCGCGCGTTAAAGTCCCCATAAATCAGCACAAATTTATTATTTAAATTATCAACTATTTTGCTTAAAAAGTTTAATTCACCGACAAGATTACTAAACGGAGATAGGTAGACGTTCACACAGTAAATGTTTATTTTATTTATAGTCAAGCACAAGGTCGAAAAGTTTTCGTTACAAAAATTCGAAAGTACAACACAAGTCACAAAAATGGTCTTTAACTAATACTACATTGTTAAGCTTTTGGTTGCAATATTTCAGATACCTGCATCCACGCAATGCCAATGGCTTGTACTTAACACAATTGGACCATGTATTGCATTAACATGATATCGGCGCCGTTCTCCAGGATATATCGATAAAGTCTAAAGTGGACAGTTAGAATCAGAGGTATCCTGAGTAGAAGATCAGGCTTAGCTTCCACACGGAGACATTCGCGCACCTGTACAGATTTTTACTTCCTCGCGACGGCTAGTCCTTACTCTCATGCTGAGTTCGCGCACGGTAGCCGCATTGTTTGACCGATTTGCAGAACTTAGGGACGTGCCCGAAGCGCTGGCAATTAAAACATCGCGACACACTCACAAAATCCCGTACTCTGTATGGAGTCCAGCTCAGATAGAGGCGCTCAGCAAAAAGCACAGCCTGCCGCACCTCCAATACCCAGTTTGCACTTCCCCCCCCCCGCTCTGCCCAACGAGAAGAGCAGTCCTCACTACGCTGCCCGCCACACTGCTGATCTTTAGTTATATTTACAGGCACGTTATAAATAATAATTTTAGGCCATGACTTAGCCTGCACCGCCGCGGCAAGCTGCACCCTAGCGAGAGCTGGATGCCCCACAAGGCCGCCCAGACAATCCTCCACCGGCTCCAGTAAGACCGATTTGTTGGCGAGTTTAATAATTCGCGTCGGTTTGATGCCACGTTCCGCCGGCGTCAGCGGTGAAGTGACTCATTTGAAAGTGTCCTCCAATGAAGACACCTTTGATTCATCTATTGGTTTAATAATAACACTCGACCTTGTATTTATTGTTACAATTGTTTAATAAATGAGTAAAGCTTTCTGTTGAGTTATTTAAATAAAATATACTAATTACCAATCATATTATTATTATTTATACCAGGAACTAACCACAATAACGCAATTACAAAAATATTCACAATTTCAAAACAATTTAATTTGCAAATGCAACTATAACTTTCTCTTTGCAAACACGTCCTTTCACGACGCTGTCCACTACGAAAGTCCTACGTCTATGAAGGGTAGGTGCCTTAATTAATTCCATTTTTGCTGCTCGGCCGCTCTATTACATCATCACAGGGGTTACTCATCAATCCATCAAGGAACGCTAAACGCAAAGTGAATACAATCAACGAATATCAGTGATATGCGTTCTCTTAATTTATGAATGAACGTTTGGTTACACCTCATTTTGGTTAATGAGAAAACTGCACAGCATTATGTAAGATGAACCCCGAAGTAGTTCTAACAGAGCAAATTTGTTCAATAGAAAAAACGCTATAATTAAAAAAATATATACGTCAAAATTAGAATTAGCAGTCGTTAAATGAATATCCAGGGCACACAAAAAATTCCGCAATGATCAATTATCTTTGTTATGACTAAAGATAGAAATTTGAAATTTTATATATGTGTAAATGAGTACAAATTCTTACATTTTGCACTCATGAAATACGGTTTTTCAGAAATAGCGTAAACTTTAGAATTTTAAATAAAACGCTATATATATTTTTAGATTTTTGACTAGCGGATATTTTTCTGATTACAAAAATATATGATGCTTACTATTATTTTCCATATAAACAAAAAAATTATTAAAAGTTGAAAGCAATAATGCAAAGAATGAATTATATCTAAAGGACTTATTCAAACTGAGGCCTTTCGACTGGTTATGAATAATCTCTTTTTCAATCAGTATGATTACAATATTTTTCATTTTTATTTTGTTAATTTACTGGCCGAGTTTTGTTGGCTTATACAATCTTTATTTTATTTGATTAAAGTGTTACTTAATTATTTTATTAGTAATGGCCCAGTTAAGTGAAATAGAGGGAATTACCATATTAACAATAATGGGTTATCGTGATACAATACTCTTTTCAATAGAACTTTTCCTAATCGTGAAGTAATTTGCGAATCAACGGTTACAAAAGGTGTTTAAAAATTTTACGAATCTGTTGCGTCAATAATTTTTCTGCGTTTGGTTGTACAAAGATAGTAATGGATCCTGAAACCTCTTTAAATATCCTTCTAGATGTTTAGGAAACGACAAAATCAGTACACACCATCTTGTATTGAATAGTGCTGTTAGTGCAACCTTCGTCACAAGAATACTAAAAAACCAGTAAATTTATTTACTTCAAGAACTATAGGTAGATGACTCGAAAAGAAGATTAAAATTTTTTGAATTAATGATGGAATTACACCAGATTTTAAAAACCATGCATTTTCTAACGAGGCTACTTTTCGCTTAAATTAGTTCATAGAATAATAGGAATAATTGCCGATATTTTTCCTCAATGTTTAACCGGTGATTTGTATTTGCACGTCTTGGAAAATGAAATATTCAACGGACTGCCACTTGCTGCTCTACTACGACTTTGGTTTATGCATGGTGGAGCCCCACCCCACTTTTTAAATAATCAATGCCCTAGTTGATGGATAAGACGTGAGGAAACTATTGTCTGGCCGGGGCGATCACTGGACTTAACTCCCCTCAGTTTTTGTATTTGGGAATATTTTAAAACACTAGTGTATAGGACAGAAGTCGCTACTGAAGCAGATATACGAGTACGAATTGAAGTAGTTGCAGAAAAAATTCATACAAATGCCAATTTGTTCAATAGAATCTATGCATTTATCATAGGTCGTGTTCAGTTATGTATTATTCAAAATAATGGTGATTTATTTGAAAATTTTATGAAGATATTTTAACTGTAAGTTTGGCAATACCCACTTTGTTCCTGTTAAAATTTTTTAAATTTTCATCTCAATTAACGTATTTTATGATAAAATAAAACAATTTTTTCTCAACAAGTAATTAACCTCGCTTGCTTAAAAACAGGTCTAATCAATAATAATTTAAACAAGGACAGTATAAAATTAATTTTTATTCAGCCATTGTATTAAAAGGTGTTTAAAGTGTTTTTATTTTAAGTGTAGGATGATATCACGCAATTTCAGAATTGCAAACCGATTTTTAGGTGTAAAATTAAAAGATGTCAATAAATAATTGTTTAAGCTGTCTTTACATTTAAACACGTTTTTTTAGAACAATGCATGACTAAACTATCTTTATTATTCTCTTATTATCAGTTATTAATAAATAACTTCTTGAAAATTGTTAAAGAAATTGTATACATTATTTCCAAATTCTTTCAATTGTGTAAAAGGGCAATTTACTTATCCTGCCATTTATTACAGTAAACAAATTGAAATGTGCCTGATACAGCTGTAAAGGTGTATGTTACTGGAAATTGATACTGTTAGGTAGATCAGTTATAATTTTATGAACGATTTAAGAGCTTTAGTCTGAATGCAACTATAGGCGGCTCATTGTAGGTAATTAGAAAAAAAGAACTTTTTTGTATTCGTATTGCGTTTAATTTTATCCTTATTGGGGTGTCTGTATGGTCCACTTTTATCCCTTAAAAGGAATGTCATATTATCTAAAACACCTGGCATGGTTGGATACTATGTTTAATTACATGTTTAGTTTATTTGATGCGTTATCTGCAACTTTTTATCCAAAAGTGGTATCTCACTGATTTGAAGAGTCCTGAGTGTATATAATGGAGTATAGAAATTCTCATAGACTAGTTATTTCTGAAACTGGTGCGGTACACATTAGTTTAAGTTTTCTATTGAATGTAAACGTCAAATATTTTGAAAATTGATAACATTTCATTAACGTAACACTAAAGTCTAATTTTAATATTATAAGAAATTTATTTTTTTATTTTACTACTTTGAGGATTTATTAATAGTAGACGCTAATGAAATGACGTACGACTATGTTTCTGAGTTTTGCCATAATATTAATGACAATAAAATGGTTTAATTTAACCTTTAACAGGTATCGCTTAAAATATTACATTTATGGTATTCCAGGGCCAATTCTGACCCTGCTGTGTTGTTCTCTAAAAAATGGAAATAATAAACGTAAAATCTGTTCCATTGTTTACGTATAATGGTTTTCTAAATGATACTATCAAAAAAACTAGACTTATTTTCATAAATCTTTATTAAATAATACATGTTTCCGAAAACTAAACAATGCACTTGATTTAACAAAAATAATTATTATTGGGAGTAGTTAACCATTTAAACCAATTTCATCCGAAATAAAAGATCATCAATATATGCGAATTAGTCTCTGTAACAAAAAAAATTTTTTTTATGTAAGGATAAAAAAATAACAAACGCCTTTTTCAACCTACTTTTCTTGTCAGTTTTCGCACGTCGTGTTCGTCTCACCGTGAATTTTACAGATGTAACGCTGACAAATACAACATACTAAATTTTCCTTCCTTTTGAGAATAGGGACAAATATAACACCTTCCTCGTTTTTTACCACTTTTGCTTCTTTGTTTGATTTTGCAGACTTTCCTTAATACCTACTACCCTACAGATAACTCCTCGTAACTTTCTTGGTATATTTTTTCTTGTAGACGACGACTTAAATGAGCACTGATAAGTTCTATTCCTAAAGTTGTTAAAAAGGGCCTTCGTTCAATTATAGTATTTGTGGAGATAGAATTATAAATTACACATGCGTTTACTCCGGCAATGTCCATAATTGAATACCAGATTGCTTCTGGCCAACGTCTAGTTCGGCGTCCTACTTTATGGCACGCACATTTTTTATCCGATGCGTCTACGCCTCCCTTAGTCTCATTATAAAACTGAATAATCTCTGGTTTACTATTGATGATAGTATTGGTGTGGTGCATCGAGAATATCAGTAAAACTGCTCGATTTTTGTGAGAGACATATGGAACAAGTGTGGCGTGATTAGTAAATACAAACAGGGAAGACAGAATTGGCCGACTTTTATTTGGTTTGAGTTAAAGTGAAATTTTTCGTTTATTTTTTCGCAGCGTACCAACGTAAGTCAAGTTTTGTTTTTTTAGCTCTGAAATCAGCTCATAAGAGGAAAACCAATTGTCCGCCGTTACATTTCGGTTGCTATTAGAAACTGGTTCTATTAGCCAATTCATGAGGGTCATTGTAAGGTTTAATTTTTCCTGTATATATAAAAGCATTATGCAAATAATGCGTTTCAGAATCACAAAGACACTGCACTTTAATCCCGTACCTATCTGGTTTACTTTTAGATATATTCGCAATTTACACTTTCCAAGAAATGCTATAAGCATTTTTTCAACAGTCAGATATTCTCCACAACTGTAATTTGCTTTACAATTTTCAGTGAATCTATCAAAAATTGTAGATATACGAGGCAATGGATTATTAGCACTTCTGTTAATTCTTGTGGACTAAATATCAAAACGTAATGCAGATAACAAGAAGTAAATGCGTTTCAATGTCATTGTAGCTCTAAAAATGTCTACATGTTCCATCTAATGCCAACAATGAACGAAGGTCTTCATTATTAGATTTGAAGACTTCAGCTAAATAGAACAGCCCTAAAAATGCTGACAATTCTATCTTGTCCACAATATGTGTAAAATGACAGGCAAAAATCTCGAAATTATAATTTACCGCCATTTGCGTTATTTGCTTATTTGTTTCGTTCATTATTGTCTCTAAGATGGTATCAGTTATAAAACATTTCCATGTCGCTTTTGGATGTGAAAGCTTCTTGGCTCTAGCTTCCCCGATCACACCTGGTAGATGTGATATCAAGTTATATGCACGTGTTCAACTTGGAGCTGGAGGCGATTTCGCCAACTTAAACCTATTTCTACCATAAAAATAATCTGTACCTAGAATATTTCTGTCTATTTCTTCCAAATAACTAAATCCTTCATTGTCACTGACGTCTTGTTCCGAGTCACTTTCATGATCCAAATGATAATTTTCACAGTCAGAATATTCGTTTTCTGAACCAAAACCTTCTGTTATGACCTATTCCTTCGAGTTCCTTTTCGGATAATTTTGTATGCATTCTACTTGTAGATGCCATTTCGGAGAACAAATACTTTCAAAAGCTTTACGTTATTGGTATCGCAGGGTCAAATTTGACCCTAAACACACTTTACTACTCCGAGATAAATTAGGCACTAATATTAAGTATGTACATAAATGGACAACCGCCCAATATATATATATATATATATATATATATATATATATAT
>JAHWXV010003786.1:0-12555 GCA_024586415.1 Phrixothrix hirtus | reverse complement strand
TTTTTAAAAGGTGCTAAATTCAATGCCCCACTTCTGCTTCATTATTCCTTGCTTTAAAACTGCCATATGCTGGTTCTACTTATTTAATTGTTCTATGGTATATACATATGTAGTTTAAGTGCAAAGTTAAATCAAGTTCAAATGTGAACCGTTACAATGTAACAAATCACAGTTAGGCAATTCTACTCATATACATTTTCAAGTTGTTTGTTGAAGTTAACCCATTTCCTGACCAGTGAATCGTTCATGGTATTTTCTCCGTACATGTCATAAAGATTAACATACGTTGGGCGCCACTTTTACTGTGGCGACTCTGGGGTTATGTAGCATCGAAACTTTAGTTGCTTTGAGTGCACCACTGTGTTTATTTATTAACGGCTAGTTTTCGTAGATGTCCGGCCTTTCTATAGTCTCAATCGGAGTTTTGTGGGCATAGGTTCTAAGCTCTTAGAATGTGACTTTATTTTGTTGGTTGCTCGAGCTTATTGATTCGTAGGCTAGTTTTAAATTCGGGTCATGCTGTATATTCATAATACTGATTTTGTAGCTTTATTCTTGTATCGAATTAGATTCTTTATATCAATAAAACTTTATTTATTTTGAGCGTAAATGGTAACGTAACCTTTTTAATTTTTAAATTATCAGTACTATATTTATTAGTTCAATTAATCAATTGTTTAATATCACAAAACGTATTCATTAATATACATCCAATATTTACAAATCTTACAATATCATAATCTAAGTTTCTGTAATAAATTGGCATCTCACCTATAATTACTATACTTCAACACGCAACATGGCTATTATGACAGTTTTATCATGTGTGTATAAAACGTTTTGTTGAATATTCGGGGCTCAAAAAGAGGCAATAGTGTGTATTTGTATGGGGTAGTTACAAAATTATCACCTAGAAGTAGTCCTTTACGATCACAATAGCTGTGTGGTTACGTAGATTATCGGAAGCTCCAAATATACCTGAAATCTGTCCGAGACTTAGAGGAGTGCGTCAATGAATTTAATCCGTGTGAGGTTGCTTTTATAACACATCAAAATGTCTGCAGGCATTATAGAATGTAGTCCGAAAACATGACAAGGATAGATTTAAATCAAAATTAGTCCTATGACTTAGATTGACACAAGGTACGTGTTGTGTAGGATATGCATACAGCATCTAAACTTGTAAACTTGTACTTATAGTAAAATTTAATCATAATTAGCTTGAAATCCTATTATCTTATCTGGTTCTAGGAACTTCAAAATGCTTGTCATTTTTAATTTGGTTTTTTCAGTGATATCTCTTAATACTAATATTATGCACAAAAGTTTTCTATAACTATATAGATTTTACAGTTTCTTATAATCCTTATCGCTAGAGGTCTCTGCGTACACCAAATGTGACGAATTTTATTTTGCCAATTTCACAGCTAGCAATTATATGATTTTATTTACATTTAATTTGTGTATTAAAATCTATGCATTTATTTCGAGTTGATACTTCATGACTCATATTGTTTTTAAACAAACTAATTATTGACCGGTATTTAATTTAATTAATTCTTAATTATTTTATTTTGTACATTTATTTTATCAAATCTTCAACGATTATTTGAATTCTATGAATAAACTGCTTTAATTCTTCGAGTAGCTATTAGAACGTGGCGTTAATTATAAATGTTCGTGTAGCCAATTTCATATTTCTTGCATTCCAGAAGGGACTCATATGCCAAATTTTATAGACAGTGAGCTAGACCATTATATCCAATACAGAATTGTGCATTAAAATGATCTGATTGTCTCAAAATAGTGTCTGCGGCTTGCCACTAGATAGGGGAATTTAGAATACATTCCTGTAATTGTGGCTGCACCGCCGAAATAGCAATATTTGCGAACGGAAACTATATTCTAAATATTCCTCGTATTTGAATCTTTCTAAATGTTTATATTTGAATGACAAATTACAATATACGTTTCAAGTATAAAATAAAATTATCTTTGGAAATTAAATTGTTTTTGACTGCTGCCCAGATATATTTTTAACATTGCCCACATTTTGACACTTGTGGAACATCAGTAATCAGAAACTGATCGCAATGGTGTATAGCAAATAAAACCTAGGCATTCTTTCATTTTTGTCAGAATTTCACATGTATGGTTGAGTTTCTGGGAGACAACTTTGATATACGCAGATTCATGAAATAGGACAATATTTGAATTCGCGTTTACCTATTAGCTATATGATATCGGTGGGGTTAACTAAACAATTCCAATTTACTTATGATAAGGGTACAGGAATGGTTTCATCTTTGTTAATTTCCATTTTGCAATAACTTCAATAATTAATTATAATATAGAATAATATCACTGTAATTATTATTAGTATTAAAATATAAATAAAACAGAAATAACCAAGTGCCTGACAAGCATATAAGAGCTTTATAGCTAACCCAATTATGTGGTTGCACGCGCAATTTTATGAAGAATTCGTCAGGACGAAAGTCATTCTTTTCGTATATCAACTGCAAGATGTAATATGTATCTGAAGGTCAGTACAGTTAAAAATGGTTATGGATATTACGTGACTGCACCTAATAAAATTTTATTTAATTTGGATTTTGCTACTACACATAAATTCAAAATAAACTATGCAGAAACTAAGCCCAAAACACAAGTATATTTTAGGTATTTGATACAATATGCTCTTTGACGTTATACGCGTAGTGGACCAGGCGCCTATTTAGCAGAGTATAGTTGGACGATCTTAATCTTCACGACTTATTTTCAATAACTTCAAGAAATTTTTTCAAGTTTTTTGGGACTACTTGTCACGGTAACTGAATTTGCAGCATTTTTTTTTGTTTTACTTACTTTTTTCCTGGGTGATGAGTTATTCCTATGTCAGGGAGCTTCTTAGTACCACCTTTTAAAGTGAAAGTGTGGTGAATAGTCTCGATTATTCTAGGATCTTGTTTGGCAGTGTTTTTATTATTCTCCCATGATGCGTTTCGCAATCAATCTTATGGATTCGGATAGATGTGCTTCTAAGCGTTTTAGCACGGCTGTGCGTCTTGCGTTTGCCCTTTCAATAAGGTCATCTGCATTTAGATCTCTACGAAGGTCTATGTTTCTTTCAATATAGTGGGCATCCGTTATTATTCGGAGCAACTTATTTTGAGTAATTGTGATTCTATCTTTTGCTTTGGTACTGCCCTTCGTCCATATCTGTTCTCCGTATCTGAAGGTTGGAATTACTGTTGTTTTGATTATCCTTAGTTTTGTTGTCAATGATAATTTGCTGTTTCTGCCTGTGATATTGTACCGTCGGCTTGCCATTCTTTTAGTTAACCCTGTACGTCTATTCGTGTGGTGGGTGAAGCTTCTTGTTTGGTCAAAGGTCACCCCCAAGTAGAACCCTTAAGTCTTTATTTTGTTTCTCCCAATTCTGTCTAATTTTATCTTTTTTCCAGTGAAGAGGATGGACATCGTTTTCTCTTTGTTTAATGTTATTTTCCATAACTTGCAGTAGTTCTGGATGGCCTTTTCGGCTTTCTTCATGTTAGATTTGGCTACTCTCGTCCGTCTGTCATAGGTTATGATTGCCGTATCATCTGCAAATTGAAGCAAGTGTACTCCTGTCATGTCTTAGAGCGTTGGGATGTCACTGACAAAGACGTTATAGAAGGTTGACGATAGTGGGATCATTGAGTAAGCCCTTATTCCGGTATTCTGTATGTCTATAATTCATTACCGACTTTACCCTGAATTGTCCATTTGACAAGAAAGATATTACTGTGCGGATTAGTTCTGTCGATAGTTTACTCTTCGCTAGTTTAAATACAACTGCGTTCTTCCACATCCCATGGCACGTCGTACAGGTTTGCGTATGTTTTATTCCGTAGTCTGTTGGCTGTCTCAATTAAGTTCTCGAAATTCGCTGCCTGATGAATGGCTGAAATGTTTTTCTGAATCTAAACTGAATTGCTGGAATCGCTCCTTTGGCTTCCAGTTTTTGCACTACTAGGGAGTTTATGAGAGCCTCTGCTATTTTTGTAAAGCTGTTTAGGAGGCTAATCGGTCTTCAATGCGCTGGTTTTTTAGGATCGTTTTCACATTTAGGGATCATTATGACTATTACTTCTTTTCATCTTTCAGGGTAAGTACCTAGTCTGAGGCAAGCATTTATGATGTTTGTTACGGCTTATAGTGGGGAGTCTGGCAGTATTTTTATTATCCTATTTGGAATTTGGTCTTCCCCTGGGGCTTTCCTTGCGTTTAGCGTTTTAGTTTTTCCTTTGATGTCTTTGGCTGTAATTTGTTTCGGGTTTTGGATTTTCACCCGATCCAGCGTTTTTGCTATGCTATTGACTAGCTTCTCAAGCTTTCTTGGGGCTTTATTGAGGTTCGAAATATATGTTTCCCTTATACTCTAGGGGAGCGTTAGGGTCTCGCTTCTTTTTGAGTTTTCGCAATGTTTTCCATAGTTTGCCTGTTCCTCTTTCTTCTGCCTCTGATAGGTACTGATCCCAGCTTTCCTCCTTTTTACGCTTTATCTTCTCGTTGACTTCTTCCTGGAGCCTTTGATATCATGCTCTGTCATGTGGGTGTCTGATCCATGCCCATCTCTTTTTGGCTGTATTCTTTTCTTTTATTGTATCTTTATCTTCCATTGTTAGGTCCCACTTACTGAAATATGCATTCCTGACTTGGGTTTGGCAACTTACTTGCGTTGTTTCTATGGTTTTCGTTAGGTTTTCCACTTCTTCTGTTTTTTGTTTTGACTCGATTTCATCCTGCTTTGGGTATGACCTCATTGGGTAAGCGAATTTTTGCCATCTTAGTTTTAGTTTAATTGTCCCTGCTGGTGATTGCATTTGGACTCCTATTTCCATTACGACCGGGGAATGGCCCGAGGATAGTTCGAGTTTTGTTGATGTTTGTGTGCTCCATTATAAGTTATTTAGGATCAATATATCCACAATATCTCCTCGATTCCATGAAGGTATGGACGTTGCGTCCCCCGGTCCTTCGATTCTTATGTTTCTATTTGTGTTTCTCAATTTGTTTAGCATCTGTCTATTGCCATTTGAGACTCTACTCCTCCAAGAGGCGTGTTTGGCATTTTGGTCATCTCCTATTATTACTGGTTCGTATTTTGTGAGCACCGCCCAGTCCTGTTCCGTTAATATGTGCGAAAGTGGATTATATGTTGTAATTATTTATATAACTCTCCCTTCAACTTCTATTTGGACTCCCTTGGCTTGCAGTTTAGAGTTGCTCTTCATCTCTATTTTTCTCCAGTTCGCTCGTGCTAATCGCTCTTTTGATTAGAATCGCTACTCTTCCTATTCTGCCCTCTCTGTTTTTTCTGTAAACGTTATACCCCGGACTCCAGAGCCTGTCCCCTCTTTTTAATTTTATTTCCGTGATTAGGAAGATTTATATTTCGTGCTTCATCAGCAATAGCTCAATTTCCACTTTCTTATTCTTGATTTCATTGGAATTCCATGTTGCTATCTTTAGTGCTGTTTGTCAAGGCATTTAACTTCCCTTGTAGTTTGATTATTATTGAAGGCAACATCTTGGCTAGCAATTTTTCTATTACTGATTCTAACTGGTTTTATAAGTCTTCTTCCAGGCTCGACGAGTTTACTAGGTGGGATTTGGTTCTTTCAGCATATGAGATTCCTTCAATTTTCGTTCTTTCTCGGTTATTTGCATTTCTTTTATTTTTTCAGGGTTTGCCTCACATTTTTGGAAATTTGCAGGGTGCTTAGCCTCACAGTTGCAGCACTTTGGTAGTTTACTTGCGTCTATCGTGCATTGGAATGTAGAGTGTTCCCCTGCGCATTTCAGGCATCTATAGTTGGCCGTGCACCGGTATGATACATGACCAAAGAATTGGCACCGGTAGCACTGTTGCGTGCGTGTGGATCTTTGCTTTGGTTCGGTGGTTATTCTGAGATTTATCAACTCCTTTAGATCGTATATTTCTTAATTTTTTGTGCTTTTCTCGTAATTTACTAGTACGAGTGGGAATTTTTTGTTTCTATTCTCCAATCTTTTCACGCTTCTGATTTTGAACCCTCTCCCTTGTAAGTCCTCCAACACTTCTTCTTCTGTAATAAACTCAGGTACTCCCCGGAGTACTCTTTTTCTTCGGAGATCTGAAAAGTGTGGCATGATACTTCTATCATATCTAGTGATCTTCTAACTTTTCTGAAATCGTCTGCGTTGTCAGTAAATATTTTTATACCTTTGCTAACGATGAAGGATTCGGAGAATTTTATGCCGTTAGCTTCTGCTGCGTTTTTTACCTTAACAAAGGTTTCCTTGTTCCTTTATGATCATCGGTGGCGGTTTCCTGATTTTCTTCGTAGCTTCGGTTGTTTGGCTGTTCCCGTTCTTTGCTTCTTTATCGAGGGTGTCCCTTGATTTGTTTTTACGGCTTAACCCGAGAGGAATAATTAAAGGTGGGTACTCATCCACTCACTCTGTGATAGATAGCCTGCCTCGCCTGCTGATATGTCCGAGTTAATTGACATGTTGTCGAGGTTTGGGTCTTCTTCGGTTTGAGCTGCAATATCGCTATCCGTCTTCCTCTTCTTTAGTACTGGGTTGTTGTCCGCCGTCTTTTTATTCCGTATCTTCCTTAGCTTCTCTTGTTCCTGCCGCAACCTGGACACCGCGTCGAGGGCATTCCTGATGGTAGTTTCTATGTGGTCTATTTCGTTTTGTAGTAGTAATAGCTTTTTGTCTTCTGTATATAGGTTTGCCATATCGGTTTGTTTTCCCAATAGGATGTATCGACACTTACTTGGTCACCACGTTCGAATGTTGCACCCGACCCACCTACTCTGCGAGTAAGGGGCCTAAGGTACAACACGCGCACTCGTTCGAGGCTAACCTCAAAACACGTCTGTCCTCTAGGACAGCTTCGCGACGACTCGCAGAATTGTACCAAGCACGTTATAGAAATATCATTGCCATAAACGCGTTTATTTGTATAGTACAAGATATGTACAAGACTGTATCTTCCCTTAAAAATTGTTCTAAGAAATAAATTTTGGTGCATTCTATTCATTTTAACGTAAACCTTGGCATACAATTGTTATGAAATGTTTCCTATAACTGCTATAATTATAGAAATATGCAAAATGCGCTTTATATCATCTGATAAGTTACAGTTATACTAAAAGTACAGAAATTTGTCAAACTTATTTAATTTTGGAAAAAGATCCTAAAATATTCTAAAAATCAAAATACACGAAGCAAGAGACCCAGTAAATGAATCGGTTCAAATATATACTCAAAGAGGGAATCGGAGAATAATTAGTCGTGAAAATGTTTTCTATAAATTCTGGATTGTCACTGCACGAAGAACAAAGACGGTCGAAGTAATGGGTATAATTTTCAAGCTCGAGCTCTCTAAAATCAGATAGAATGAAGATAACTGAACAAAACGGGGTGGGGAAAAATTTAACATAATCGCCATTCACTACCATGCGTTTCTCTACTCGCCTTCTATCTCTTTTTAGATTTTGTTAAAATAAAATTTCTTGTCTTAGTTTCGCCATCAAATCACTACTGCTTGCTAGACTTATTCGCCTTAGCTAAATTGAATTCTCGGAAGTAGAAATCGCAGTTAGATCTGGATTCTAGAGCGGGTGTAATGAGACGTCAACCTTCGTTTCGTTATTTTGCTGCCGTTTTCATACTGTAATATGGTCTCGTGTTATCATAACGAAAAATAAAGGTGGTACGAAATGGTTGAGTACGTCGAATACTGTAGTGCAGTAATAGGTAAAGGTCACAGTGGGGAAAAATTCTGCATACATAAGATCATCTAAAGTTGCGTACAGAAGGCGGTTCGAAACGCTAGAATTTTATGGGCAACCTCTTGGTTTCTGGTTGGTAGTAATGCATTCGTGCTTCATTACTAGTGACGATTTTATGGCGAAAAGCATCATCCTCTCGACGATACCAACAAATAAATTGTTGGTAAGCATTAATCAATCTTTGCTTAATGTCACGTGTGAACTATTTTGGTATACAAAAAACACATATTGCCGTGACACCCTAAAAGTTGTATTTAATTTAAATATTTTTGATACAGTAATTCTTGACAAAAATGCATAAAGTGAGAACGCAACAAATAATTTTGTAAAATTTACAAGCGGGTGGGCTAAAAGCATAAAACAAATACTTATAGACTACAAATGATGCATCTCTTGGAACAACTAGATTTGTTAAAGATTAATGTAATACTAATTTAACTAATACGATTTTTGTAAAAGAAACTTATATAGAGATATAAACAAAATATTAAAGTTTACTCCATGAGATACTAGATTCGGGTAGGACAATTCAACCTGTCTAATGGGCATGTACTTCTATACCTGACTAGCGTATACTGCGGTTCTACGTTCTATAAAAATTGGGCGTTACATGAATTGTTGTTTTCATAAATTAATAACAATAGGTTTGTGTTATAATTTGCTTCACTGTGTTTATGTAGACTGACATTTTATTGAATTGAATTTTACATTTGAAGTCTGCAAAGGAAGAGCACAGAGTTCGGCAATCTCACGTGCCATTTTCTATGTTAATAATAAAGAAGGTAGATATTTCAGAGAATTTTAATAGTAACGTTTTCCAAACAGTTAACATATTGCTAAGCACTTCTTTCACTTAGGACCAACTTAAACTATTTAAGTTTTGTTGGTAAAGTCGCTTTCAACTTGACCTTTCGGCTGTAAATTTTTTATTCAAAGAAAGTTTACGTTAAAAACTTGCTTAAAACTTTTTCGATTATATTAAAATTTACGTAATAAAAGTTTGAAGAATAACAAATTTATTACATTATATTAATAAGTGTTAAATAATATATGTAAATTTAATAATTTTCTTTTTATATTTTTATAAATTCTAAATCACAGTTTTATGCAAACAAGATTTGGCCTAACAATTAAGTTTTTTAAATTTAATAGTTGTTAATTAGTAGTGTTTTCTTTTGCAACGCTGTAAATTTAGTTGTTTTAAATGTAATTTTGCACAATTCCGCTTTACGAGGAAAGGTTGAAAACCCTCGAGCTTTACACAGAGATGGCGCCACGATGACCAATGCTTAGAGATATTGCATTGTTTCATCCTATAATTATTTATGCTCAAAATTTGGCGTCAATTAATTGTCTATTATTAGATTGGCAGCCAATCGATGTAAACGCCTCAAGCATGGTTGTGAAAATATAAAAACTGGAAATGCGTGCCATGATAACCATTTTGTTTCAAATGCCTAAATACATCAGATATAAAGAAAGGACTGTATTTGACGTGAACACAATAGTTAAGCACTGGGTCGCTGAGCTTAAAATGGGCCGGACGAACACCAATGGTAAACAACGTATTGGATTTCCCATTGAAATAAATACGCCAGAAATAATCAAATGTATCCACCATTTTGGCAGACCGAAGAGTGAAAGTAAGCAAACAAGCATATATTTTTTGGCATACCAACATAACAAATGCGCAATATCTTCATCGAGTTGAGCTCTAGATGAGAGTCGCATTTGATCATATCTGACCAAAAATAACGTCGGAAGAATGTTCCAACCAATTACTTGAGGCACGCTATAATTGCAATCCAACCAAATTTGTTCAGCGATTTATAACGTTTGTTGTGACTTGGATTCACCATAACGCTCCTAAGATCAAATAACTGACCCAATGCGAACCCGGACAGTTCCATCGGCTGGTAATGCTATGGCAACCGTTTTTAGGATGACTAGCTTGAAAAGGGAAAAAGGTTAACAGCGAGAATTATGAAAACCTGTTACGGCATTTAAGCAACGAAATAAGAAAAAGCGGTCAGTTTTGGTAAGAACATTGCTTTCATCATGACAATGTTACTTTCCCACGCCGAATTTGGACGCAAGCGACTTTTATCTCTTTTCTAACTTCAAAAACGGCTCGGTAGAAACGATTTGTGAATCACAATGAGAAAAGTCTACCGTTGAGAAATAATTTAAAATCAATCAAGACCATTTGTATTTGCTTATTTAAGCCTGGAAGATTTCAGTCTGCCCCTAAAGTTTAACTGAAATATTGCATTGTATTTATTGTTATAATCGATTATCAGTTGTTTCAATTAATAGAAAATTTTAGGGAACTGCAATTTAAATAGTTAATTTCCCCTGTCCGTTATGACACTGATATACTAGTTTAGAAGTAAGAACCCACGCCACCCATTACTTGATTTGCTCCTTTTAAATTTCGCTATTCTGTTACAATTCAGTCATTGTTTGTGTGGCAATTACGAAGACATCAGTACTTCATGGAATTTAATTTTCGTTTGGAGATCGTATGTTCAATGAAATTTAGAAAAGAAATGATCTAAAAATCTTGCTTTCATTTAAAGCAGCGTAACATTCAACATAGCGGCATTAAAAACCATTTTTGAGAAAAATTGTTGGCTTATCCAGGCTTGATGCTATTATGTTTATTATTATTATTATTATTATTATTATTATTATTATTATTATTATTAACAAATCGCTTTTAGTTTAAATTATATTAAATATGTGATATTCAAATTTCCACTTTAAATATATACATTTATTTTATGGTTTATCTTATGAAGGATAAAAATTGAAAGATAATATTTTTATACTCATTAATTCTGATTATTAACACATTATTCTACAGGGTGTTTATAGCAGCTTTTATTACGACTTAATTTCCGTGATTTACGTTTTATGGCAAATTCTTATTAACGCCTTTGCTAATAATGGTATATTTACAATAAAATCTTCAGCTGTCACTCAAATATCAAACTTCATTTTTTATTTCATTTCACTTTCAGGCAATTTTGTCCTCACAGATCCCATGAGAAATAAAATCTACGCCCGTATTAAATTTTGTGTTACAGTATTAATTTCACAGTTTAAATAAATTAAAATCAATATGTAAATTCTAAATTTTGTTTTTTACGTATTATTTTAAACAACTTAATTAGTAAGTTAATTTCTTTTGCTTGAATGTTATCAGTTATATTATGTAAATTCTACAAAGATGTGACTTACTGTTTTAATTTCTTCATCTCACTGAAAAATATGGTTTTAGTCCATTATCTGTGCTTCAATATTTATTGATAAGTCTTTGCTAATTTCTTGTAGCCACGATAATTCTTGAATATCTGTCTTTGACTCACTTTATTAATTTTATTATCTATTGACTATTAATGGTTTAAAATCAATGTAACCTTTTTTTTTAATGTTATTTATGTAGTTGTAGAATACTTTTCACATATTTATTTTAAAATATTTACTTTACGTATTGAGTATTTTCATATTATAAGTTTACTACATGTACTATAACACATTTTTATATTATGATGAAATCATAGTAAATTTACTAACTGCTTTGTTTTTTGTGTGTTTCTAATTTCTTTTCAGATAAAATATTGTACATTATTGCGACGACCGCAACCCAATCTGTAGACAATTTTTTACAAAGAACTGTCTGCCCTGAGATTACGTTCCACATAATATGTTATTCCATATTGCTGTCATATACTGATTATTGGTCCGATAATTGAAATTTATCGTTCCTTGTTTAGCAACAAAAACCCCTAATTTTGCTTGAATTCTCTTCTCCTTGGTCTTCACTTTTATTGGATCCAGAAGCTGTGAGCCATTTGTATATGAGTGATACTGTGCAGGTAGATGATTAAATTAATCCATACATTCCTTTTTCTGTAGCGAGATCAATGGCTTTCTAAACGGCCAAGAAGAAAAACAAATTTCAGTAACTGACGATCGAACTCGCCATCTTTTTATCTTCGTGGTCTGCGATTTCGAAGAATTACTTTGACAGGTAAATCGCTAGACTTGAATTATTTCGTTTTTCTTTTCATTTTATTCCGCTATTTTTACAGATTATATCTATCTTTTTATTTAATCTCTGAACTAATTGGAAAATGGCACTCACATTACTTTTGGTGACATAGATGGACGACTTGTTGCTCTTTCTACTTGGATTTTATTTTCTAACATAGACTAAAAGTATTCTATAAATCATTGTCTGGGTATCTGCCAAAAGATCGATCTATAATATTTTACTCCATTTAAAGAGTTACGAAATGTATGTATATTAACAAATTTTGTATATCAAAAAGTTATAAGTTAAAAAAGCGTAAATTGTGATAAATCTAAATAATCTATAAACTGTAAAGTATCTGGGGAAAGCACTTATTTTTCACTTGTAAATAAATCAATTTTGAAAGCGATAATCCATAACTCATAAATTGGTGATAACGTAATTAAAGTTAAAAGATGGAGTAACTTCTAAAATTCAATTATCAACAACTTCGACCTTGGGCAATTAACAACTTTTAATCCCTTAAATTAGCTTCTGGTTAAGTAAATCTATTTTCATCTGTGGCTTATTAAATAATATTTGAAGTCATTTTGAAAATTCAATTTTTCATTTTTCTTAATTTAACGTCAAGTATAACATTAATATGTACTATATATATATATATATATATATATATATATA
>JAHWXV010003782.1:0-10161 GCA_024586415.1 Phrixothrix hirtus | reverse complement strand
GGGGGGGGGGGGGGGCTACTTGGTTTTGCTAATGCTTATCTGGAACCACTAAAATGGCATTAATTTTCTGATGCACCCCTTGTCATGTATACAAAATAGTTTTCTCTAGTTTACACACTAATGGCGTTCAAAAATTAATTGCGTATGCTAACCTATTGAATAATAAATTTTAGATATATTGTTTTAGAGCTCTTAAATATTAAGAAAATGGTACGTTAATAAAATAGAAGTTAAAATATAGCATACGAAGGATATCTCACAGCAACAAGTTTATTCGTTAAGTAACATTATATTAAAATGACAATTATACATACTACTTTCACATATAAAAATGCATACAGCGTGTTTCACAAATATATGATAAAGTTGGGGCAGGTATGTAGAAAGACAAGTTATATTTTAATTTTTTCCATAACCCGCTAGTTGTGAAGAAAACTGAGGAAATGTTAGTACCGTGTTTTTAAAATAAGATAATTCACTTTCATAATTAAAGCATATATATTAGTAGGTTAGTATCGTTATAAAAAAATACTGTAGAAGGTTACATTGTTGTGGGTCATGTAAAGCAGAATAAATTCTTCTTTAAGAGTCAAATTATTAAAGGAATTACCCCATTCAATTGCATTTGTGACATTATTTTTATTATTCGTTATATTGTAAATGGCAAGTTAATTTAAATAAACGTGTGCATCTTGGCAACGAGGCTTTACGGTCTATGTATGTTTTTTGAATTAATAATAAATCACCATAAATATACCATGTTTATAAAACAACTATTGAAGTTCATTTTTATTAAATAAATAAATATATAACGCAAATTTTTAAAATAAATAATCAGTACTTTGTATTAACACATTTAATATATAAAATAATATTGACATAATTAGGAAACATTTACTTTTGACAAAACTTTATGTTATACAAACAACAAATAATATAAATCTAAACTAACATTGATGTCACCAAAAATGATTTTTCTTCAAATTTTTTTTAAGCACACAACAATCACATTTAACATCCTAAAAACATCAATTAGGATTTTTACAAATTTTAACTCAAGCTGATCAAGAATAATCATTAAAAATTTTTGTTTTGCCATAAGCAAATATTACTTCAGTCATAAGATTAAATTGGCCATTTTAACAAATTTACAAATAAATCTGAAAATACGAAAAGCACGATATTTCTAAATTTAATAATTGTCTGTTTTATTCAAAACAGGTAAACAATGCCGAATATACATTCAATTATGAATTTTACTTATATCAAAAATAAATACCACACTCGTAATGCGAAAAGCACAGTATAATACTCAACCAAACTAAAATTTTAATTCCCAACAATTATGATTGATTTATTTGCGGAACATATTAAGTCTCATTTTAAATTTAAAAACAGTAATCTATTTTTATATTGGATTTTCGGGTCTAATTTCCATTCAACAGAAGGTTTTTAATTACATCTAGATGCATAATTTTCATAGATTCTTTGGACTTAATAAAAATGATCGTCTATGCCAGGGATCGGCAACGTTTTTTCGTAGAACCATTTTTAGAATTATGTGTACCAAAATAAAAAATCTGCAAGCTGCCGACCCCTAACTATGCATAACATTATTGCACATGTTATAAATTATTTTAATATGCAAATATTTCGCAATGATTATGTCAGTACAAATTGTTAAAATAATTTAACTTACAGTTTTACATTATGCTATTGAATGAAAATCTTGATTGTACACTGTCCCAAATAAAAGAATGAACAAACAGAATTTTCCAGTGCCACTAAATTAAAAGCAAATGAAACGAAACTAATTGTGACAGCATCCTGAAGAGGGTCTGGGTCGGATTGAAATTGATTAGGATCTTTAGAACGAGTTATCTACACAACTTACAGATGAATTAGAATATTGGTTATCACTTTATCCATTTTTTTGTTTGGGGCACTGTATATATCTTAACAATTTTTAGAATTAAGAATTATTACTAAAGAAGTACAAAGGGTACATACATGTGTTGTAAATTTAATTTGTATTCTGACAAAGGTTGCCCCTTTTGTGTGATGAATAATAAATTGAAGCTAAACTAAATTTAGGGCACTAGTTTATTTATAATGTAATTCAAATAGCAAATATTTGCAGATCTCAAGTTTACTGCAAGCATCTAAATACATACAACATAACAAACGCATATACATACATATATGTATTTTACTCAAATGTTTGAGTTAGCGAAATTCAATCTGTTAAGTGCAACAACTGACGTTATCCTTACAATTTAATTTATACATTTCTGGGAAAACATATATGCACATATAACTTGTTAAGCGTAAAAAAACCTAAAGACTGGGTCATAATTATACAAAAAATGCGAAGCCACACTACATTGAACGATACCTCGTTACAACAATACTTCGTCACTCGGTATTTCGTCATCTTCTAATTTCAATATGCATATGTACCTAAACAATAAATTAATGTCATTTTAAGAATGCGAGTTAGCTATTGAAAGTTAGTTAAATGAAATCCTAATTCAAGATACCAATTTTATACGAAGTACGTATTAAACTTTTTTCAAGCTTATGTCTACTTTTTCTTTATTTAATAATTCATTTAGTTATGTAATTTATGGCCACTCCGTATTTATAAATGAGTTAAACAAATAATAAGAACATAGAACATAGCATACGATATTTATGAAATTACAAAATTATACCATATGATAATTTGTGATATTGCTGTTACTAGTTAATATCACGTCAGTCGTAGATCTATGGTTTAATTAAGAAGATGTTTTTGACAAATTGTTAATTATACGAATACATCACATACTTTTTCCGGATCGTTTTGTCGTTTTAGAAATCCGTGACAGAATAGTCTGGTGATGAAGCTAACTGTCTAAGTTAAAATATAAGGAGAAGACCATATTCAACTTAAGTTTTCCAAAGCAAAGACTAGCTTTAATAATGAAAGTCTAACTGGATCAAAGTAATAAGTTACAGAAATGAACTTCTGCGATAAATAATTTTATAAAATGGGAAAACATTTTAGGTGTAGTGTTTTACTTTTCAAATATGTTATATCAAATTTTACAACCACATCTAAGGAGCTGAACTGCGAGGAAAAACTTAGAAATTTATAATTAAGATGAATATATATTTTTTTTGTCCTACTACCTTTATTCTCTGGACATGAATCTCTTGCGTATACCTTAATACGGGATAAAAGTGATAACCTTTTCTTGCAGGTTTCTTAATTGGTTAATAAAATTCTCATACGAAAAGGAACAAACTACCTATTCATTCACGATATGCCGATATATATTCTAATTCTTTCTAGCTTTTTTCTGTTTTCTTCTTAGTTTCCAAATTGCAATCCCCAGTTAGTTTCTCTTTTGCAATAACACTTTCATAAAAATATCTATACTGCTCTTTGATATATGCTACGAGGGGAGATTTTTATATAGCTATGAAGGAAAGCAATTGAATGCAAAGTAATATTTTATTTTTCAACATAGGTTCCTTCAACATTTATATATCTAGTTCAACGTTTCTCCAATAATTCTGTACCCAAGAAAAAAAATTCTTTCGGTAGGTTTGCAAAAAAACTCTTCTATAGTTTCTTTTAGCTTCTCATCAGAAGAAAAACGTCCCCGCAAATGCTTTCTAAGCATAGGAAATAACTAGTAGTCTCTTGGTGTCAAGTCGGGACTGTAAGGTAGATGTTTCATCTCTAGGAAGCCACAGTTGCAGATTACTTCTTCGACTTTTCGAGCTTTATGCACCCTGCAGTTGTCATGAAGTAGCATAATTTTCTGTCCATGGTTACTTGATCTTTTTAACAGTATAGCTGCTTTTAAATGGTTTATTGTATCCTTATATACATCTGCTGTAATTGTAGTGCCTTTCTTCATATATTCAATCAACAAAATTTCCTCAGCATCCGAAAATATTGTAGCCATTAGTTTTCCTGATGAAGATTGCGCCCTTGTCTTCTCTGGTGGCGGAGATCCCTTGTGTACCCATTGCATAGATTCTTGCTTGGTTAGTGGATTTCAGTGATACACCCACATCTCATCACCAGTTATGATTTTTGGAAAAAGTCCTTCCATTTGCTAAAGCTCTTAAGTTTTCGTTGCAAATTTCTCGTCTACACAACTTTTGCTCGCAAGTGAGCAGTTTTTGAATCCAACGTGCAGAGACTTTATTCATGCCCAAATCTTCATGTAAAATTTTTTAAATTTTAGTTTCTGATATTCCTACTTCATTAGCAATTATTGAAACCTTTATTCTTCGATCTGTCAAAACCAAATATTCAACTTTTTGGATGTTTTCGATGCTTCGTGCTTCCACAGGCCTTCCACATTTTGTATCATTTTGAATTGTTTCTATGCCCCATCGAAATTGCTTACACCAACATTTTACTACTAATTTTACTACATTTAATTATAATGTTTGTTTTTGATATATGAATAATTCATCAATATGTTTTTTTTTCTCTTTTTTGATGTAAGTACCACATTCTTTATATTATTAATTAACTATAATACTATCTTTTATAGATTGTATAATTTTTAATTGTTATTTTAAAAAAATTTTTGCTTAAGAAGGGTTTGTAACCCGAAACGTTCAAATAATCAAATGTCATCAAAATAAAGAAAACAAAATATTAAAATTTGTAATATCTTTTCGTCCTTTAATGGTCTTTATGGTCTTTACTCCTGAAAACATCCAAAGATCATCTTAAGAATAAAAGCCAACATCAAACAATTTTGTAACTTTCAAGTTATTTTGAAATGTTTATTGTCACTTGACATTCACCAAATCTGTATATCTCTATCAACAATTTTAAATTTGTAGGAATTTAAAGGTGAATTACATACTTTATTTTTGAAATGCATTTTAATTATTAAAACCCTATAAGAACTCTTTATTACTCAAAATATTTCAAAATGGATACATATTTCAATGTGAATAATTAACATAAAGCATTGAGTTTGTGAAGTACCATCATCAAATTGGATTACTTATAGCTCAAATTAACAGCTAAAAAGCTATATATCTTAATAAATAAACTTAAATTGTAGCAAATCAAAAGGTAGATAAACAATAGCCAAAACCCCAGATTAAACAACTTTTCTCTTGGCCAAAATTATTGCTTACCTAGATTTTATTTTTAGAAATAAACTCGCATTATTATTACTAAGTGCAAAATTTAAATCCATACACACAAATCTGGAATCCATTGTCTCACGACGATAAAATTGATCCAAGTGGTTCACTTATAGGAATTAATTTCCTGCAATAGGGGAAAATTCAAATTTCCAAGCAGGCACAACATATACAAACAAAGACAGCAAATATATACCGGGTTGCTGAAATGTTTTGGGACAGCAAATTATTTCGGAAGTCGTTCATTTTACAAAAAAGTGTTTTTTACAAAAGTTGTTCGATATCTAAAAATACATTTATCAAACTTGATTATTTGACCTTGAATGACCTTAATACCAAGATATCAATGTCATGTCAATTGTTTTAAACAACAATCCCCCAATTATTTAACCGAAATGTATTTACGATTCTAAGACGTTTCTAGAATTCCTTTATTCACTAAAATCGGCCCAGCGATTCGCGAGTTATTAACGATTAAAGGTTTAACTTTAATTGCATTCAATGCTCTCGCTGCTCCCTCTAAATTAGCAAATTGTTTGATTTTGGCAAAAAATTAAGCTTTTCATCGTTAAACACTGGACCGATTTTAGTAAATGAAGGTATTCTGGAAACATCTTAAAGTCGCGAATCCACTTAGGGAAAAAATTGACATGACATTGATGCTGTTGTCACACAAAGTCAAATGGTCAAATTCACTAAATGCATTTTTAGAACCAAACAACTTTTGTATAAAACATTTTTTTGTAACATGAACGCTTTCGGAAATAATTCGCTGTCCTGGAATATTTCGGCCACGTTGTATGTATACAGTGTGTTCAGCGAGGAATGCGACAGCACGATATCTCGGAAATTAATGCAAATTTTAAAATTCTGGAAACTTCGTTATAATTGTAAGGTAGGGGCACATATTCTGTGATAGAAAGTTTTTAAATTAAATACGTCACCGCCAAGTGGCGCTACCCAACTTAATTTTTTTAAATGAAATATCCTACTTTTTATTTGATTTTTGGAATTTGCAGCATATTTGTGATAACTTTCCTTATAACTGCTAGAAATCTATTTGGTTTACTTTTTGGGGAAATAATAATTTTTATAAATTTAACAGGTACCTAGGCACATACATAAATGTTTAAAAACTTCGAATGAATGAAGATGTATTGATAAATTTTATATCAAATCGATGATAAAAGATTGTAATCTGTAGATATAGTACAGATAATAACTAAATAATACGACAATGTCCTTAAATGAATAGAAATGTTGTTAATCATTCATAGTCGCAAAAATTTTAACAAAATTTAACGGACACCCATGAAATAAAAAAATGAATATGTACATCAAAGCACGTTTGTTTAGGTTTGAAAATCGTTGACGACTTCGTTCTATGATTTTTAATATCAATTTTACGTTTTCAAATGAAGAATATTACGATATGATAATAATTTATGGAGAATTCAGGCAAAACGCAATAGCCACGCAAGCATTGTATGATACTACATTTCTAGATTGACGCTATCTAAGCAAAAATACATTTATTCGTGCGTCTAATACGTTACGAAATACTAGTGATTTTGCTGAAGGTAAATGTGTAAATCGAAGAAGAACAGCAACAAATGAAGCCAACAGAATAGCAAGTCTTCCTTATAAACCTCATTTGGTGCATGGACTTTACGACGGCGATGAAACTCGTAAACTGAATTTTATCACGAAAGATTTTATGATACGTTATTCACAAATTCGCAGTTCTGTTGTCTGATGAGAGCAACTTTTTGAACGGAATATTCATCGACATACATATAAGAGAAACCAATTTACAAAGAAGATGGAGCGTAAATGTCTGGTGTGGAATAATCGAAGACCATTTACTCGGTGAATATTTTTTTAACCGCGCCTTAATAGTACCACAATACCTGGATTTCCTAATACATCAGCTACCTCTTTTTCTTGAGAATCATAATTTAAATTTGCGGCGAGTGATGTATTTTCAACAAGACAGCGCCCCTGCTCATAACATCAACATAGTAAGGAACCATCTAAGCAGATTAATTCTGAGACGATGGTACCAATGGTCCTGTAAGATGGCTAGCTCGTTCTCCGGGTTTATCTCCTTTAGATTACTTTCTTTGGGGACATCTAAAAACTCTAGTCTACCTTCCAGAAATGTTGAAGGATTAACAGAGCATATCAGAATCGCTTGTGCCAGCACAGCGCCGGAAACTTTACGAAACATAGCCAGTGCATCTTTAATTAATCGTTATCAAAAATGTGTAGAATGTAATGATGGAACTTTTAAGTACTTAATTTAATTTAATCTCGCTTTCTCTTTAAGGTATTTAGTTTCATATTTGTCTTTTGAATTTTGAGCGCTTAAGTTGTATTAAAATTATTCATAAATTAATCTTTGCTTATTATCTCTACAAATAAATTTTTTTATATCTTTGTGTTAAATTTATAAAAATAAATATTTTCCAGAAAATTAAACTAGATAGATTGCTAGCGGCTATAAAAAAAGTTATCACAAACATATTGCAAATTCTACCTAGCGGTGACGCATTTATTTTAAAAACCTTTTATCACAAAATATTTGCACCTACCTTAAATTTATAATAAAGGTTTCAGAATTTCAAAATTTGTATTCCTCGCTGAACACCTTGAATAATTTAAAAAAATTAATTTGGTGGTTTAAAATCAATTTGATTCGAGTCTCTGTGACAGGAATTTTCCTTTATTATAATAACTAAAGTTGAAGATAATATTATCCTTTGCTTATAGCACCAAATATGATAGAAAAAGAAAAAAGATTATAGAAGTACATAAACTGCTTAGTTAAAAATTAATTATTAATGAAAATATGTAAATAAAGTAGAAAAATAAATAAAACGAATATTAATTAAATAACTTGAAAATAACTATTCGGTTCCTTTTTCTTTAATTGATTAACTCCCCCCGGCCCCAAATCGATAATTTATGTTATTATAATATGGTTTGACTAATTATATAACTCAGAATGTAATAATAAAATAAAATAATGATTAGCATTCCGTTATTTAGTAAATTTGTAAATTAGAATAGTAAAGCCATAAAATAACGTTTAGAAATTTTGATATACTTTACTATAATTACTTGGTTTGTTGAAGCACCATTTAATGAAAGAACGTTTAACAGCCATAAATAAATGTGTGCCTGGATTTTAAAATAATGTCCTATTTATTTACCATATAAATATGGCAACAATAGGTATTCTCACTGTAATTGTAAAAATTGGTATACCGTAAAATTATTAAGTCTTCCCTTGAATTTGTATTACTGGATTAAACAAATACCCATCGAATACGATGATGTATTTGTGTCGACGTCAACCTCACATTTTTTGTTATATTGAGGGCAAGTCAATTTACTGACCACTTATTTGTATTCTAATAATAATTCTATAATAGGTTTTTTCAAATAGATTCCTAATAAATGGTTCCAATCCAAAACAGAACATAAATCGCCTAGTAAAATGTATACACTTGTTAAGGTAAATGACTTCGTAATTTTTTTTAATTATTATTTCAAATGAGTAAAATCTGTCTCCATAGTTTAACATTTCACAACAAAAACCGCTAATCAAAAGTTGCAAGGTTTACTTATTGCATTGCTTTAACAAATGTTTTTATTAATGCTTCCATAGGCTTGTATTTTAAAAACCGAAGCTTTGGCATTTCTGAGCTTTGGAATCTTGAAGGCCATGAAATTCTTTAGCAAATGTAACAAATTACAATTTCTTAACTGGACAAATATGTAATTTTTCTGGATAATTAAATTGGTTTTAGAATGTTTACAAGTTCTTAACTTCATTGATTGTAAATAATAAAACACCTTTAGACACTTTACTTTCAAGTAACTAATAATACCACACAAAAAAGAGTAATAAATCTATTACACGTTCGAACACAAAGTAGCTCAAACGAAATTACAATTTCAATAAATTATTAGCAATGTTTACCACAATCTCATATTAAGAGTTATTAGTATAACACTTTTAAGTTTAAATTTGAATTAATTATAATAATAAACAGCTTATACAAAATAACTCTAACCCTTGTACAAATTTGTGAGTGTGTGCGTGCCTACGTTCATACGTGCATGCGGGCGAGCGAGCGGGCAGGTGGACGGGCGGACGGGCGGACGCAGCGCACGCAGAAGCGAGTGTGCGTTTGTGCTTGTGTGCGTGCATGCATGTGTGCGTGCGGTCGTGCCTGCGTACGTGCGTGCGCGCGTACATGGGTACACGCGCGTAAACCTGCATGTATGTGTGTATGAAAACCAGTTCACCATAGTAAATTATATTAAATTCCAGAAATTTATTCAAGGCAAACAGCCACTCAGTGCAACAACAAATTTTTGAATTATTTAAATATTCTTAACGTTAGCTATTGTTGATTAATAAATCAATAAGCTTCAGTATTTGATAAATAATGTATAATTCAATTTAACCAAAAATCTAGTAGTTTTAATGAGTTAAACATCAAAGTAGATGTATATACAGGGTGTCCCGAAAGCCTCGATACACCTAAATAACTCAGAAAGTATAAGTTTTACAGAAAAATGTTTCAAACAAAATTTTATTATTCAAATAGTTCTACTTGGTGGCAGAAGCGGCTTGACTTTTTATTGACCTCTGTGACCTCTACACAAAGAAGGTTAACATTTTTAAATAGGAACCCCAATTTTTTTGTTACATTCTTGTGGCGAACGTCTAGAGTTTTCCAAAACATCCCAGAAGTACCCTACTGTAGTTCAAATTCATCGAGTTACGCAATAAAAACGGTTTGATCACAAACGTAAACAATTCCAACTATTTGAGATAACATGTAGGTTTTACGGCATTTTTTATGAAGATAACGAAGATTAATAATTTATCTGACTCTTATTATCTCTCAATCTTACCGATATAATGCAAACTTCTACGTAGCATTTTTTTAAATACAAATCGCAGGCCATTATTAC
>JAHWXV010003781.1:0-10209 GCA_024586415.1 Phrixothrix hirtus | reverse complement strand
AGTTCTTACCGTTGTATTAAAATGAACAACGCTTGTTTTTACATTACAGCAACAAAGAATAATCGACACTTTATACAGTCTGTTAGTATCTTAACAAAGTGGAAGCACAAGTGCAAGATAAGAAAAGGTATTTTAACCAACACGAAATTTTAAAACGAATTTTATATTCCCAAATTCTGTCACTAGACAGCAACACCTACCGGATAAACAAACTATATTTAATGAATTCCGGAATTAGGTTTATTAATTAACATCAACCTTCATTCCTGAAATATTAATATAACAAAAGGAATTATTTACTAATTTACACATACAGAAACATCCAAAACGAAATTTCGATTTTTAAATATGCCCATTATATACACATTCGACCCAAATGAAATCGTAAATACCTATATACAGGGCGTACCAAATGTACATACTAAAATTAATGCAGAATAATTAAAGATCGAAGGTGAGACCGTGACAAATGTATATTAAACTCAATTCGTATCAGCAACCCCTATCCGCCCCAATAAATATTATAAATAAAGGTATCGAAACGTTTAAAATATTATGCATATTTAACGCTTTAAATGAAATATTTGTTTTAGAAACCGGCAGTAATCCATTTTTTAATGATTCTTCTGCGGTGATGTGCATAAGGCATGGAGACGATCAGAAATTATAATTTGCGTTGTGAGGATAATGCGGCTCCAACCACGACCTCTTTGCTTCCTCTTGTGTTTGGAAACTGCGTTAGGAAACTGCGCAGTATTCTAGTAGAACGTGTTCGATGTGCTGCGTCGATCCTCAATTCCATTAAACTTATTTAGTACCAAAGCCCCTAAATAATGTTATCGAAAGTCAGAAGCTAATAGGGAAGGCCAAAATGGTCAAAACTAACCTTAGGAGGGTCTGAACGCCTGATGACCAATAAAACTCGAACAATTCAGAACCAGTCCCATTCTAAATTAAGCCTAAAAGACATTAGGCACTGTAGGGGAATTCACATCAAATAATGAACCTTCGTTGTATACGTTTAGGAGTGCGACACTGATAAGTTTTCGAGTACACGTGTCTGAAGTGCGAGGTCGATCTTCAAATCCATTAAATGCGAGATGCGTGCCGTGTTTAGTACCCAAAGGCCCTAAACAATGTCATCGGAGTCAGCCCCATCCGGAAAGAAGTAGGTACTGTAGAAAAAACCACATCAAAGAACGAAACGTGTGTGTGTGTGTGTGCGCGCGCGCATGTGTGCGTGCTGTGTGCGTGTGCGTTTGTGTGTGTGTGTGTATGTGTGTGTGTGTGTGTGTGTGTGTGTGTGTGTGTTGGCGGGCGAGCGGGCAGGCGAGCGTGCGTGCTAGCATGCGAACGTGCACGCGGGTATGCTGGCGTGCGGGCGTGCAGAAGTGCGCGTGTGCGTGCGTACGTGTGCACGTGCGCGTGTGCGTGTGTGTATGAACAGGATATCTCGAAAACGAAAAGCTGTAGATAAACGAAATTTTACATTTGAATTTGTATCGATCCTCGCACACGTCTTCAAAAATTTCACTAAAATCCAATAACCGGAAGTGCCACTTTACTCTTGTCATTTTTTGGTTTTTCGGGATTTTCTCGAAATCGGTTCCAAAGATTTTTTTTAAATTTATTATGTTTCTTTGACATTCAATGCCCTTTGACATAATTAAGACAGTTTCTCAAAAAAATGGCCATAAAATGAGTAACCGGAAGTAATTTCGCCATTAACTATGAATAACATAACTATGAAACTGAAAGTCCTATAAATGAAACTTTATATTAGACATCCTAAGTACATTTGTATGCTAAATTAAGAATTTGGTTAAAATCAAATAACCAGAAGCACAACTTTATTTCTGTTATTTTTATTTTTTTCCGAATTTTTGTTTTTTCGCGATTTTCTCGAAATTGGCTATAACGATTTTTTGTAAACTTATTGCATTTCTTAGACATGACCTTTCATATAGTTTAGTTTATTTCTCAGAATGAATTCTGCAAATTGGGTAACCGAAAGTAGCTTCGCCATTAACTCTAAGTAAAATAACTACGAAGCTGAAAGTCCTAGTTGAATAAAAATTTATATTTGTAGTCATAACTGCTTTTGTATATCAAATCAAGAATTTGGATAAAATCGAGTAACCGGAAGTTCCACTTTATTTCTGTCATTTTTAGATATTTTCCGAATTTTCACTTTTCGCAATTTTCTTGAAATCAGCTCTAACAATTTTTTAAAACTAGTATATTTCTTAGCTACTTCATATACTTTATATGAACCAAGTGGTTTCTCTAACAAATTTTTTAAACTCGAGTAATCGAAAGTACTTAAATTATTAATTGTGAACAACATATCTCTAAAACTAAACATCATATAAAAATGAAATTTTATATTCAAGTATTGTATCTTCCGCACGTCAGACGTGAGGAATATTATAGTTAAAATTGAATGACCGGACGTGCCACTTTATTCTTGGGATTTTTGCATATCTATGTGTGTAAGAGAAAGTCGTGTGTTGTCTCACACCAGATTTTTTACATTTAATCTGATCCATGTTGTCGCCTGTAGTTTGTAATTTGAAGCAATCATCACTTTGCGTATTCAAAGGACATTGTGTATTACCTCATCTAGTGAAATATGATCGAGTTAATTAACCACCGTATTTCGTGAAGTATTGTTCGTCTATTATTTAGCACCATTTATGCATGGTGTGTATATCCTCTATACAAGATTCAATTTCTTGTGACATGCGGCGAGCTCGTTTCCTATGTTCCTCTTTTTTCCTCTAGCTTGGCGACTATTGCCAACACAATTTTTTTTTGATGATTCAAGGTTCGCATTAATTCCTGTTAATTCTGTTGTGCGTTTATACCATGATGATCTTCCTCATTTACTATAAATATTGTTTTTAAGAGTTATCCTCGTATCCTTCTGCGTTTTGTCTAATTTCTGGACATGGTTAATGCACGTAATGTCCCTTGTCAATCTGTTTGCTGTTTATGCATGTGCTGTACATTATTTTTCATTTGCAGGCTGTTTTTCTCGTTAGCATAGATTGTTCATTGTTTGTATCGCCTTCTATGCATTCACTTCGTCTTGAAATGTCAATCACGACTTTAAATACTTCTCCTTGTGTAGTAGTTATTCCTAAATGCTCTATGCATTAACTATGAATGACGGTGTTACAAGATGAGCAATAGGTATTGCATTACCAGTATTTCCGTCCTTTGTAAATTCTTTCCCTTTTGAGTTTCTCTTCGTATCGTACTGGGCAGTGGTATTATTTTTGTTATTGGTCCTTTGTACTAGCTACCTTTGCCTACACTATCACTGATCGATTCGCTCCTTCTAATCCTAGGATTGTTTGTATAACTCTTCCCATTGGCCAATTTGCGGGAGCTATATTGCCCTCCTTCAGTAATACCAAATTTGCTACTGTTGTTGTCCTCTTTGACCTTACATTTGTTAATTATGCCGCGGATAGTCTCTGGGTCATGATTTCCAAAGGTCTCGATTTAATTTCGGTATATCAGTTTCCATTTTGTCAAGATTTGCCTGTGCTTCTGGAGTTGCTTTTCCTATCTAGAAATGTCTTGGCGTTAATGCCGTTATTTCTGAAGTTACTTTACATAGCGGAAAGCAGTCTAAGCATGCTTCTATTTGTGTTAATAGTGTCGTTCGTTCTTCGTACGCTAGCGCCTTCAACTATTCTTCTTTGGCAATGTTTCATAGATTTTACTGCGTCGTCCCAGAGACCTCAGAAGTATACTGCAGTTAATGGGATAGAGTACCATTACGTATGCGTTGTTGATACTTCTTTCTGTATCTTCCATTCTTGCGTTATTTTCTGCACTTTTGCAGCTTTTTGTCTTCACCTACACAGGTTGTTGCATTGCCGCTATACATATTTGTAGGTTTACCTCATATTAATATGAATCTTTTGTATGCCGCTAGGAAAGCATCCGTTGTTAAGTCGCTTACTACTTCGAATTGGTTGGCATTAATTTCCTACGAATATATACAGCGATGTAGCCTTTGAGTGCTTTCTTTCATCTTCTCTTCTATACCTTTAACGTAAATGACCCTGCATAATCAATTTACATGTTTGTGAATGGTGCTACTCTTGTACTCGGTAATTGACATATTATTTGTCATTGCGCTTTTGCCGGGCATCTTACGCATTTGTTGCAGTTGAGTATTGCTTGTTTTATTGCATTCCTGGCTTTTTTGGTCCAAATTTTCCTCTTATTTGTAATTAGTGTTGCTGTTATTCTCTCATGTAGAATTATTTTGTATGCATTTTTTATTATTAATCGTCCCGAACATGGTAACTTTGAATTTACCAATCGTCCTCCAAGACGTAGTAGTTTCAGCTCATCCAAGAATTTCTGTATGGAACTACACTTTTTGTACTCCTTGTATTTTGGTGCTTAACGCCTACTTTAGCCTTGATACCTTGTCGCATTGACAACACGTAAATTAACTATATTAAAACACGTTTCCTATTAAAATATAGTGCAACAATTATTATGCAAGAGGTAAACGACCATTTGTAATTGACACAAATATAATTTAAGGCTATCAGAATTTTCACCTACCACGCGTAGCGTATGAAATTGCAAAAACACTTTACGCTGACTATTAACATTGTATCACAATTATTAGTTTTGCCTAATAAATCCCAACATTTAGAAGTTGAGTACAAAAATTGAGCAAGCTCGTATCAAATTATCAACTAAATCACGAAGGATGATGTTTCTTTGATTTAGCTATAGTTCCTTGGACAAAACGATGTTAAAAAACGCGAACGCTGATAGGGAAGCACTACAGCACGTTCTTGTAGCATTTATTAAATTTAAATTTTAATGTTTAAACACATTTGAGGATTCTATAACAAAAGACCTTACAGTTAAGAGGTGTAATTTAAATAATTTAATTTGAATTACTACAATTCACCGAAAATACCGAGATTTAAGAAAAATAATGTTATAATGAATAGTAGAAGAAAAAGCAACTGCCTTATAGTAACTACGTGGATAGATATTCTTCAAACTATATCGGATGATCTATAGAATAATTTCAATTACCTACCTTATTTCACGATTGGAAATTCGCTATGGAGATAAACATCTGCAACAAGTCCACTGTGCCCAGTTAAGAAATTGTGTACAGAAGTTTGGAGAGAACACCCCAAGAACCCGAAACTGAAATGTCACGGCTAGTAATATTAGCATACCCAACGGCTCTAGAAAATTTTATTGAACAAATTGGGGTGCAAACATTGTAGATGGTCTTAGGGATTCCGATACACATCAGGCACTTGGATTAGCTCGTCCACTTGACTTTGCTAATGCATTAGCTCATGCACTGGAATTTGAAGCTGCCAAACAAACATCGAAGGGGTATGTTCGTGTGCGAGCTATTGTGGAAGACAAAGCTAGCTCTGAGACTTTAGAAAAAACAGTGTTAAAAATAATTAGAGCCCAAAGGCCAACATGATGTAAAGCACGATGTTCGAAGTGCGGTAAATGGAGATATACACAGAAAAATTGTCAACAGGGTATGAGCAGTATCGCTGATAATACAAAGCACCAGGAAAACTAGAAAGGATCAATTTGAAGGGACTACTATCAATTTCTGCTAGTCATGTCCTGGAAATCACCATCCAAGTGGCATTGTTAAAACATAAACCGGATAGTCTTTATATTAATGGAACAATTGCGAGAAGGAATTACCAAATGCTACTGGATACAGGAGCTACAAAGCCCTTTTACTAGGGCCTATTTTCTTACCGAAGTTGACGACAATTTAGACCACGATGATTATCTTCCGATTAACTGAGATTAAATAGCCCTTTTACTACATAAATACTCTCTTTTGCTAACTATTTTATCTAGGAAACGAAATTTGAACGGACTCCCATAAACATTCTACACCTGCTGTATATTATAAAATAGAGGAAGAAACAGCACGAAAGATATGCAAGCTCTAGATAGTTTTGACGAACTACCTTCACTTAACTTGCACAACGTGATGCAATCCTACCACTCCTTTTGAATACTCAAGAGGAATTTTTCAATTTATTTTAAGGTTTTATTTTAAGCATTTTTCTGTTACTTATTTGGCATGTACTCCTTTCTCTATCAATCATACTGGTACTTGGTCTTCTGCACAGAAAATGTTTTCAACCTAGGAAGCAACGAATTTTTGTAATAACTTGCAGGTTTCAATAAGTTAGGAATAAATAAAAACGTCTCAATAAAACAGTTTTATGTAGGAACTTCCAATAAATACACCGGCATTTAAATTTGATGCCATTTTCGTACAATTTCACCTACAACTTTTACATTTGACATGTGTTATCTAGAAATCATGCGTATTAATTATGCAGTGAGTGTTAAAAGTTTGTAAATGTTTTAATAAAAACTCCCCCTGTGTTGCAAAGACAATGGACAAGATTTTTTGCAACTTTTGGGCGAAAGCATGTGTTAAATGAAGTACCGTTCGATTTTTTAGTTCAAGAAGTCAATACATAATTATAGTGCTCATCTTAATGACAATATTGCTAGAGTAAATGAACATGTCGAAAATCCAAGATCTTCTATTTGTAGCCCAGCACAGCAATTATACGTTGCCAAAAGCACAGTGCAAGCAATTTCAACGAAATATCTGGTTCTACATTCTTACAAACAATTATTAGCGGCACACCGTGAGCATCGTTGTGTGTTTATCAATTGATAAGTAGGGCATTCCACACTTGATACTAATCTTTAGTGGGGGTTACCATTTTTTGTTAAGTAACAATCAAAATTATCGCATTTAGTGATGTGCCAACACTCGAGGACTCTACGGTGCGCTTTGCGGACTAAAGGTGTTGTAGGACCAATTCTTTTGAAATTCTTTTGAAACAGAAACTATCGCTAGGTTCGATAAGTTTTTTACGACTACAATTAACATTGACAATTATTTCAGTAACATGGCGCTGCATACCACCCGCAAGGCGACATTAGGCGACATCAACTGTCATGCAATATCGACAAGATAATACCTCTATTTCCTTCATTTGGGGTTTTCTGAATAACAAGGTCTACTGAAACGATTCAAAGCTGATTATCTAAATCAAAGATAACACTAGTCAAGTTATCAATAAAATTGAGCCATAACAGTGTCAAAATGTGTTTCAAAATTTCGCGAAGAGGGTGATCAGAAACACTTATAGGGGACATTTGGCAAGCATATTATTTAAAATGTAACGTCTATGTCTCTACCATACGTAAACACAGATAAACTAGTTATTTTCCAAAAAAATAAGTATTTTCATCAAGAAATAAATGCTGAAGGATTTATTGCAATGCCCACTATATTGCAATTATTTTTAAATGCATTCCTACAAAGATTCTGTTAATTTTGTACAAACTAAAAATTGGAGATTTTCGATTATCGAAAAAACCTTAGTCAAGTTTTTATTGAAAAAGCAAATTTAGTAATATAAGATTATAAATTATAAAATATGCTTTTATGAAATGCTAGCTAGATTAAAGAGGAGCCAAAATTAACCAAAGTATCCTTAAATTAAATTACATGTATGTACCGCAATTATCATATACAAGGGTTGATCCCTTTGATCCCCATCTAACCGATTTCTAATTACAATTAAATATACTATTGTAGGTTGGTATACGTGTATTAAACAAACCTACACAAAATTGCAAATGTGTATTTTTCAGAAGAAGCATGGTACTAACACGTGATCAGTAGAAAAGACGTGCATTAAAGCTGTCTCGAGCTAACATTTACAAGAGCGTTTTAACATGATTTACAGAAAATAAACACAACTCCCTTAAAAGATTAGTGCAGTGGATGATTTCCGGATCGGACTGTATGATCCAGAGATAAAAATCCACTACTCAGGCAGGAAAGCTTATGCTACCGGTTTTCTAGTATATCGAAAATGTACTTCTAATTGACTTTGCACCAAAAGGAGCTTAGACCGATTTAATTTCAAAACTGCACGCACAAGTTATAGGAAAACGACACAGAAAGTTACGCAAAAGTGGCCTGTTCCACTAAAATAATAACCCTGTAGAGAATCTGTCTTATTCACCAGAAATTGAAAAAAGCTTACGTAGGAAAATGTAATTCGGACAATGAAGTAATAACTGATATAAACCAAAGGTTTGTTTAAACCTTTGGTTTTCTCAAGAGGCGATAAATGTACTAACCTGAAAAATAAAGTTAAATATTTCCACTGCATTGTTATGACTAAGTAGTTTAGAGGAGAAACAACGGGATTCGTTTATGATTTCAAAATAGATAATTAAACATACAAAGCTTATTTTAAGGGCACAAGAGATTAAAAATTTTTAAACCTGCGATGCTGGTGGTTGAAACAATTAGTCTGATAAACTGTGATGCTTTAAAACCCCGTTAGAGGTGCCTACGGATGGGTCGAAGGCGTATTAAAATCTAGAATTGCCATAATCAGAACATCAATAATTACTTCCTTTTTAGAAGAAATTGGGTAGACACATACATGTTCTATAAAACCAGGTATAGTGAATTTTACAGGTTTATGTTTTTATTAATTAGGCATGCAAGATACGGATGCAGCTCACGTGACACCTAGCGACGGGTGAATACCTTTGACTTGAGTTGATTGTATTCATTTAAACTTATCGTACCCTTTCGCTTTTATTACGAAAATTTAACAAAAACAGAACGACGTTATAATTTAATTATCAGGGAATATTGTAATAGCGCTCAATATTTTAGGATAAATCACTAACATGTCATCATTTAAAATTACCCTGTAGATTGATTTTATATTTTCACAACGTTAACTAATATCAATTGTGCATTCATTATAAAATAATGTAAATCTTTTACATCAAATAAATATTAAAATTTGATAAATTATGTAATATTGGGTTAAATATCGCAATTTCAACAGTGCGTTTAACATAATTTGTATCCATCAGTAGTTTACAAATAACTAATCACAAATTAGTAATTAAAACATAAGTTGCGTATTCGATGAAAGTCAATGGCAACAACAAGGCCTGTGAAATATTGTAACCCCCTTGCTCTTCTATAAGTAAGTATCAAAATATTAAGTAGTCGATCTCGAGAGATGTTTCGCTTAATATAAGAGACGTAATCACATGTCAAAATTTTCACTTCATTGCAAGTAGTATACTGCTGTTTATTGTTATGGCCTCATGTCAAGAACCATCCTAAATCATGCAAATTAGACGCCAACCGTTTCGGGGACCTGTGGGGCCAAATTAGCACTTCTCGAAGATATCTGATAATGATTATCCACCTTTTCATACTTTATATGCAATAAGTATGTACTCCCACGTCTAGGCTTTGAAAAATTCTATAGATAAATTCTCTACGCAAATATAAGTCCATCTTATCTTATTTTGCTAACATCAAATATCAGCTGTGGGACAGCTTCATTTAACAAGCGATAATCATGTTAAGCAACTAAACATCTATACAGAATTACGATCGAGGGTAATAACTACAAATTTCACCTTAAAGACAATTATACATTGCGAATTATGTGTTCATATATTTTAATTATTATTTCTCCAACGTATATAAAAAGTATTGTTTTCGGTCAAAATTTTCGATGTTCAGTTTTTAGCGAAAATACGCGTTTTCAGGACCCCACGAATCCAAAAAACATGTTTTCAGAAATTGGTCTGTGTGTATGTGTACGTGTGTGTGTGTGTATGTGTGTGTGCGCGTGCGTATGTGCGTGTATGCGCGCGTGTGTGCGTACATGCGTGCGTGCGAGTGTGGATGCGTGTGTGCGTGCGTGCGTGCGTGGGTGTGTGTGTGTGTGTTTGTGTGTGTACGTATGTGGTCAATATATCTCGAAAACCAAACGTCGTAGAAAAGTGCAATTTTATATGTAAGTTTATTATTACCTTGCCACTTCAGTGTAAGAATTTTGTTAAAATCGAATTGCCGTAAGTGACACTTTGTTCTTGTGATTTTTAGGTTTTTTGCAATTTTTTCGAAAACGACTAATGATTTTTTTTATACTCGCCAAGTTTCTTGCACTTGTAATGATATATTACATGAACTAATTGGTTTCTCTGAAAAAATTCGTTGAAGTGAGTTATTGAGAAAAATCTCTAGAGTTAAACAAGGTTTTGTCTGGCGAGTAACTTGGATGGGTGACCGTTCCAATTATCGTCCTC
>JAHWXV010003773.1:0-11325 GCA_024586415.1 Phrixothrix hirtus | reverse complement strand
CCTCTGTACAAAGGTAAAGGTGGTAGATATGAATGCAAGAACTATAGAGCTATAAGTTTATTAAGTGTAGCTGGGAAGGCGTTTGGTAGAATTATAATTGATATAGTTCGCATAAATACCGAAAGACAGATATAGGTTGTACAGGGTGGGTTCATGTCTGGACGAGGGTGTGTGAATCAAATGTTTAGTTTGCAGCAAATTGCCGAGAAGTGTTTGCATGTTAATGAGAAAATGTATTGTACATTTGTGGATTTAGAGAAAGCGTATGATAGTGTGAATAGGTGGAAGTTATGGGCAACTCTAACGCAGTATGGTGTAAAGGAAGAACTACTGAATGCAATAAAAGTAACGTATGACGGAAGCGCAGTGTGCGTGAGAGTGAACGGTGCGGTTAGTGAGTAGTTTGAAATTGAGCAAAGTGTGAGACAAGAATGTGTAATGTCTCCTTGGTTGTTTAATATATTCATGGACAAACATGTAAGGACTTTAATGGTATAGATATAGGCAGCGAAGATGTAAAAGTGTTGATGTATGCAGATGATGCGGTAGTAGTAGCTAAAAGCATGAGCCAAATGCAACGAATGTTAAATAAATTTGTAGAAGTGAGTAAAAGAATGGATCTGAAAATCAATAGTGGCGAAACAAAGGTAACTGTTTTCAATAAGAACGATGAAAAGGAAATATGTCAGCTGAAGTTGGGTAGCGAGATAATTGAACAAGTGGCTAAGTTTGCTTACCTTGGCAGGATGTTTGGAAATGATGGGCGAATAGATAGTGAAATTGAAAACAGAGTGAATGTAAGCAGGAGAATAGTTGGCAGCATGTGGTCAGTAACCGAGGATGAACGGTTAATCATGGAAGCAAAGAAGGCTGTGTACAATATTGTATTTGTTCCAACTGTTTTATATGGCAGTGAGACTTGGGTATGGCAGAAGAAGTATACGAGTAATATAAAAGCCGTTAGTATGAGAGCTGCATATGGCAAAACGAGACGTGACAAGGAAATGCGTTAAGATGGTTCGGACATGTGGAACGAATGAGTAATGAAAGCTTAACAAAGAGAATACATGAGACAGATATCAATGGAAAACTAGGTAGAGGTAGACCGAGAAAGAGATGGTTGAATATGATTGAAGAAATTGTAAAGGGAAAAAGAATAAAGAGCACAAAGAATAGGAGAGCTTACCAAAAACGTTTTATGAATTTAATGGAAGCAAGAAAAGTGTGTAAGGATAGAAAGGTATGGAGAAATGTAGCGAATGGGTGATAGTAGAGATAGTAGGATTGGTAGGTGGTAGTGGGATGGTGTGGATACTGTAGAGAGCTGGGAGTTGTGGTGAAGGGCGGTGTTAGAGAGAGGAGTTGGTGTATGGGTGCATGCTATGGTTGTGAAGGTGGAGGCTTGTTTTTGGGTTTTGCCTACCCCACTAAGGGAAAGGCATAGTTGGTACTAGTAGTAGTAGTAGTAGCTAAACAGTCATGCGGCAATACCCATAAAACTTCCTAAACCCGCATCTAAGCACAGTACGCACTGGTGATTGAATAATTTCCACAAGTAAAAGCTATCATGCCTCAAATTTATTAGAAATTCTTAAATCTGCTATTTATTTGTATAGTTCTAAACGGTGGTGATGTCCTCTGATTTCAAGATAATGGGAAAATATTTGCAATAACACACTTCGATCGGATTCGTCCAAATGCATTTCAGTGAAAATTTGTATAAATCTAAATAAAATAATAAATACACTTCAAAGCGTAAAATAAGGGGTTTTTTAGGAAAATACTGGAAAAGGTCATTATTTATGTAAACATGAAATGCTTATTATAATTTTGTGAAAAAAAAACAATGTAGATTAATAACCAAATATAACTTTCCGATATAATCTCTGCTGACTTCAATGCACTTATTACCAACAATTCAATAGCTCTAAAAAGATATCCCTTCAGTTTGTCTTCAAAAGGTGCCTAAATTGCAACCTTCAGCTCTTCGTGGTCACCTGAATGGCGCCCTCAAAGGTCCCTTTTCGAATTTTCAAACAGGTGACCATCACTGGAGGCCACATCTGGGCTGAATAGAGCGTGATATATTAGCTAAAAGACATAGTTACGGTTTGTGGCTTGCGTAGTTCCAGCAGAATACACGGTTTCATTGTTGTGGAGCAAATGCAAGCCTCTGTTCAGTTTCCCACGTTTTTGCTGGAATATTTTATTGTAATTTGTGTACAAGTGCAGTATAGTACACTCCCTCAACTGCAGTACTACATACTTTAAACTCTAGAAGAACAATGCCCTCATGACCTCAAAATATCGCAGCCATCACCTTTTCTGTTAACTGACAGCTCTTGAACTTTCTTGCGAGTGCTTCTCCATTTCGCTTTCATTCTGTTAACTTCCTTTGAATACAAGATCATAATAGTGGTTCATGTTTAGCCGCTTGTCGCAATTGGCTTCAATACGTCCACAGCGACTTCTTCACAAAGTTTTAAAAGGGACCGAGCAAATTCAACATGGTTCTGGGAAGGGCCGCCTAAGGAGGTCTGGTCAACCACCTTGCACTAATTTGACCCCTCCTTAAATGATCGTGGAGGAGTCGGCGAATAATTATACCTGAAATCTGCCTTTTAGAGCTATTAGTTTCACCTTTGAGGGCTGATCGTCTAATATGAGATACTCGGCAAGGGCAATGGTGTTAGCCGTCACGACTTACACTGTTTTCCCTATTTTGGTGTCATCCACCAAAGATCGCTTTCCACTAGAAACCGTTCTGGCCAATCTTTTACCATTGAATAAGGTGGCAAATCTTCCCTGTTCACCACATTCTTAGTGTGTTGAAGTGAAAGAGCTCGAGTAAGGAGTTTGATAACCGCGTGACTTCAGACGTTGTCTTGAACTGTAGTGTTATCAATATGTGAACCCATTGCGAAACCTTGATCTATATCAGGCCGGGAAAGTTTGACGCTACCCTCGTACTGTTTTAACCTCGGATTCTAGGAAATTATCTTTTTGTAACACAAAATAACTATTTAAATAGCGAAAAGCGTACATCATTTTCCTTGGTTTAATCTATTCAAACACGTTTTTAAGGAGTTGCATCCTAGGTAGTGTAATATAACCAACCCTAACATCTACTAGAAGAAAATGCAGTTCAAAGTTAGTCAATCCTTTGTCTACCAGAGGTGCTCTGAAGTTCCGCCGCAGTAAGTATTTCTGAAATACCAACTGTAGTAGATATAAGTATTTTGTAAATTGAACTAAAGTGTTTACTAATGTACCTCTAAAAACTTCAGTTTCATATCAAAGAACTTTAGGGTGTATTTATAGAAGTGATTTTTAATTGGTACTTTTAAGTACCGCTGGGAATTACTCCAAAGCTTATTTATATATTTTTATTTTCAATAATATACATGTGAACGTGGGAAACAAATACAACCTAATTATGTATTTCTGACATAAATGACTTGTTAATCCGTGATTAATATAAAACAAAATCATTTTCGTAATTCTTAAATAATTATTATTACTGACGATATTGAAAGAACAGTCCTTTTTTTCATTCACACATAAAAACACATTGCAAGTTTTGCACTTAGAATGAGGTTTCGTTTGAATAGCTTGATTCCTACAACAGTCACAACGGCCTCTTTTTCAGAAAATTCTGACCAATGAACACCTAAATTACATAATCGTACTGCATCAGGTATAGAGTAATTATAAGGTATTTTATTAGCTGTCAAAGAAAATCTTTTCTTCAGCCTCGGTGTAGACGATAACAAACCCATCGTTAATTGTCATCTGTATTCTAGTAAGGTGTCTATTCCATCTAACTGTAAGAAATATTTGCTAATTATGTAGCTATTAACAAATGAGATTTCCAAAAGTGACCAGAATAACCGGTGGCACCACTTTTTTGACCTACGGTCAATTGTGTAAGCAGCTCTCAGGCGATCATGATGATCTACACCACTCATGAAACAATTATAGTCTCGTATTACACTACGTGCTCTTACTTCAATTATCTTTCCAGTTTTTCCACTTCTATCAACTTTAGTTTACTCAGATCCGTGAAAATTTGACGCAAGCGTAAAAATACGATTATCTTTCCATTTATAGAAAATAATGCACCTATTTGAAATTTTACAATCAAATTCGCCTCTTTTCAGTTGCTTGTGTGAAGTTAGGTTAGTCGGAATGCCTTTTCTGTTTATTCTAATAGTTGCGCATGCAAAAATATTTTCCGTCTTTAACAACTCCAAAAGTCTTGTTGTGTTAAAAAAATTGACAAAGTAAATTATTTTGTTTTTTCTACGTTCTTCCTCTGTGAAATACAAAACAATACTCTCTCCAAGCTGAAATTCTTTATATTTAGTTTGTAAGTGATCATTTTTGCCTTGATTGACGTCAGATTTCTTCACAAATCCATATTGATCTGATAGAACCCACAATTTGTAACCGCATTTGATTAGTTTCTGCGGGTTATATTGTTTTATTGAGCTTCGCACTTTAAATTTTACAATAGATTCATCCACACTTAACTGCCGTGTACCAAGATAAAGTTTAGAAAATTGTGAATTCAATAAGTTTATAAGAGGACGCACTTTATAAATTTTGTCTTTATTACTAGAACTGAGTAAACTATTACCGTTAACATGAAGGCTAGGTAGAATCGTTGTAAGTCAATTACGGGACTTGGCATTGCCAATGATTGGTACACACAAATCTCGACTATTAGAGCCGTAATAAGCTACACTAGGCAACTGCTGGTATCCCATAAGGAAGTTGATTCCTATAAAGATCCGTAGTTCCTCAGCAGTCATAGTCAGATGGGTACCTTTCTGAACAGCATAGAGATTGCTTTGAAAAATAATATGTGCTATTGCAGGACCTATAACTGTTATGAAAACATCTAGTGCTGATTGGCAATGTAAAAGCTTTGCTTCATTTAGGCCGTTCGCTTCTTTATAGTCACCAGGAATTACTGTGCTTTTACTACATCTTGTCCATTTCCTAGTTACCTCAAAATCATGCTTTTTAAAAGGATTTTCCTTTCTCCAGTTGTACTTGGTTTATCGATTCTGCTTTCCAATTGAGAAAAAAATTCTATATCCTCACTTAGTTGTAGATTTGATATATCTACTAAACTTGTACGAACATTTTCAACTTGACCATTTTCGTTATCTAATTCACACTCAGTTTCCGGAGAAGTATCATTGGGTAAAACAGTTTCAAAAAAATAATCATTTCAATAAGACCTAATAATTCTTCATCAATCAAAAAGGTCTTTCACAGTTATCCATTTTTCCTCAAATTTATAATGGGCTCCAAATACTCAAAGGTACTTATAAGTGCATAAGATATTTTAACAAATAAGTACGTGTAATTTTAATAATACATCACACATATATTATATTAATACTTACAAGAAATGCATACATTAAAATTTTCAATAAAAACAGAATTTTTCTTAAAATACAATGCTGAAATACGCTTAACAAGCAATGCAAAAAACTGTTATTGCACCTTCTACTTTAACCTATTTTTATACAACTTGTATTTAGCTGCACGGGTTACCAACTTGCTGTATATGTTCTATTAGGTATACCTTAAAGGAACACTGATGCTTAACATTGTATTGTAATACATTAAATAAAATTACCTTCAAATAATTAAAGGACTTTAAAGTACCTCTGCTAAATAGGTACAGCCATAATTTTTAACTTAATGGTAGACAAAGGGTTAACTAAAGATTTTTCTGAGTTATATACGACCGTTTGATATCAAAACATCACTATTAGCATTAAATACGATAAATGGATACATAAAACGCACGATTAAAAATTGTACTCGTATTCCACTTAATAGCCATGTTCATTGCTATATCGACAATTACATTATTGGCGATACACGATGATACATTTTTAGACAACAACTTATGGAAGTTGTTTTCACAATTACGTTATGAAATATATCACACCAGTTGCATCCTATATCTCCTCAGTAAAACCTCTATTTTTTGTCTGATAGGTAAAAAGAAAACTTTGTAATGAATTTAAACAAATTAATTTAATTAACATTAATTTTCATGATTGTTTGAAAGTTGTAAACATTTTCATAACAAATATATAAACTAACAAATGTATTTCTTAAGCTAACTTTCAATAGGTTTTATAATAACACGATCACGGTTGACAGGTAGCAACCGTATAAGTATGAACAATAAATGGCGATGGAGTTTTATAACAAAATTTTTTATCAACAACAAGCAATATTTTGATGTCTTTTAGAAAAAACAGCTAAACATATATAAATTTTTTCTCTATACACAGTGCACACTATTAATTTTATAGAAGCGAGGTTAAAATAGAAGAACGCACACTAATTAAATGTATGGTGGTCAGGTCAGGTCTATAAAGATCAACATGTCAAATTAATAGCTCGCTTTCTGATATGAAATTAATATACTATTTGGTGATCGTCTAAAAGATAGTGTTCAATACTCGCTCGAAAGTGGATAATTATTTTTCGTGTGATTTACCTTATTCAGCGTGACATTGTGCGACAAACTACACATTTGCAATGATATAAGCCACTTTCTATAGTAGTTATGAAAACTACTGGCACGCGTGTATACTATTGTCGGATCGGAAATATTTTAGCCACTGTTAAGATAGAGCATGTAATTAAAAATGCATAATAGCCATATTCAATTTAGATGCCCAAGAAAAGTTACCAGTGCGCGTTAACTCTTAAAAGGTTCGGTATTCGCATCAGATTATTTTCTACTATGTTTCGTTGTTTTAAATTGGCTATTTTTGCTTCCGCACACGTACACAGCAATTTGCAGCAAATGATACAAAATACTTTCTTTACATCGATACATTGGATCTTAAAGGTTTAAATTTATAACGTTCAATTAGGTAATATTGTATCAGTATCAAAAATTTCATTCGCCAGAGCTTGTAATTCGCCTACGTTTCTTAAATTTGACTTTATTTTGATATGGAAACGCAATCTGACCAAAAAATCCAATACCATAGGCCTACATATAATTCAACAATTTAAATTAGTTTTAATTTGTTTACCAGTGATCAAGGACGTTACATTGTAACCATAAATAGTATGGCAATTCGTGTGGCATACTTCATGCTTCCAGAATGTCTTCTAAGTATGAATTAAATCTATTTTATCATGATATCTTTTATTAAAGCATTAATTTGAAGTTCTTGTAACACAGCTTTGGATATCCACTTTACAAAATAAGTGCAAGTTTCGATGTTATTAGCAATACAAGTAACATTTTATTTGGTTTATTTTGTCAAATTATTAAAATATACTGGGTTGCGCTGAAACGGTTTTAGAGATTTTAACCACCTATTATTTACGCCCCATACATTCATAAAATGGTAAAAAAAATTAAACAGCTTCATTTGGACAACTGAATGTAGAAAATTCTTATAAAACTTGTTGGGAACCTTTGCTATGCAATATTTATAGCCATAAATCATATTTTAATTAGTGAAGAAATTACGTTTATTCCGTATTCATCCTTACTTATTTTATGTCATTATATCTAATCTAGCCCAGTGTATCCATAAACAAACATTCACGTAAAAAAATTAATAAAAAAAGGAACGTAAAGTAATATTTCATTGTTTCTCAAAGTTTTACGCAAGCTACCAAAACGTTTTTATTTAGGACATATGAAAGAGCAAATTGTACGCATAAAAATGGGCACCTTTTAGTGACCAGCAATACCTATAATATTTTAGACTGCATTAATGGGTGCAGTTTTTAAACTATTGAATTCTTTGTGCTGTACAATTAGTGCACGTACGCTTTCTCGGCATTTTAAACATTTACTTGAAATGAAAAGCAAGATTCTAACATTTCTTAGTTTCGTACACATACTGTAAATTAAATAACGTTTCATTGGTAAGTAATGCGACTTCTAAACGCATTTACTATTGAAAACATACTTTACGTTAATGCGATTCTTTACACCAATGTTCAGTTTAAGAAATCGTAATTAAATCTATAATCTTGCAAAGTAGTTGACTTTTAATTTTGATATAAACAAGAAGATTCCATTTATAAGTCAAACTATCACTTTTATACTGTGACATTACGGCTTTCTTTAATTACGTCACCGGAAAGAATTATTTACATTTTTCTTTTCCGGGCAACAATCGTGAGGCCTGGTTCTCTCTTCACAAAACTTTTCTTTGAAGGTGGGTTCTGTTGTGCATACCTAGCTAAATCGGGTAATAAAAACAAGCAAATAAACATTCATAAGTAATATATTACAAATAAAAATAAATGGATGATAATAAATAATAAAATAATAAAAATTATTTACAAAATGTGTATGCGAGGTTCAAAATAGTTATATACAAAATAAGAATGAAAGATTCAAACCAAGTGTGTAAACATTCTCTAATACTAAAAAATATGTACAAAGTGAACTAAATGAAATACTCGTTTAGTTGTACTTTCGCGTTTACTACGATGGCAATTAAATATTGAATTTTAATTCGTAAAACTCAAACAATGAATTTTTTTAGTTATGATTGATGGCAATTGGTTTGTTTCGGCTAGTGTTAATTTTAGAAACGGACGGATGATAATATTAAATGAAATTAATTAATTAGCACTTCTCATAAAAAACTTATTAACCAACGATAATTAATTTCTGCAGGTGTTAGACAAATTCTAGAATCCTTTTGGAAGTTGTCTAATAACGGGTCTCGTATCAATGCTGCTAACATCAATACACAAATTGTTTAATAACCGACCTAAAACACTTTATACCTTCCTGTCACATATACCTTTTGTGGTCTGTATACCTCTTAATGCCAACTCTTATGGTACGAGGAACAAGAGGAGACGTTTACGAGCTCTCTGTGGGTTTATCGGACAAAGGACAAAATTAGACGGGCATTGTACAGTGATTTTCAGGATTCTTCAGTTACCTTATTTCCCAAGCAACAAAGCCCCATCGGCGATTACATATAATTAATTATTTTAATTATATATGTTTCGCGCACTCCGCGAATTCTTAAAGTCTTTTACATTGTTTTTTTACTTAAACGTCAGTAACATTAAAACGAGCGATACTGTATCAGTTGTTATAATCGCGACTTTTATGTTATATGAGGGTACTTTTACAATACTTTTAATACAATTTACTAATTTATTTTTAAATTTATTTTAAATAAAAATTAGGTCATATTGTGATAAGCCAAGCAGCTGAATATTTATTAGAAAGTAAACCACTGAGTGTAATTCTATATGTTGTTAAGACTAAAATCCCGACATGTTCTTTACATAGCTTTGCAGCCTATTTAATTTACTTGAAATCTCGGAAGATTGATTTCTTACACACAAAAAAGCGCAGATATGTAAAGGTTTGTCGTTTCTAATAAGCCCCTTGTGGTATAAATATGTATAGAAAATAATTAATTATCGGCAATTATCAGTACATTTTTGATAAAATTAAATGACAGAAACAAATAATGAAACAGTACAAATGGAACGTTATGAGTTTTATGACAATACTAATACATTCTACGATAATATTAATAGTTTGAAATTAATTCAAGGCAATACATTTTGTCGATTTCAAGGAAACTGTGAAGATCAGAATTTACAAATAAATAAAAATAAACTCAATCTTAACACATTTAAAAGTAAAAGTATTTATTTAAATCATTTGTATCAACCTTAGGTTATAGATATTAAGTACCACATGGTAGTGTTTTCTTTATATGTTGATTTATACTAATTCTTATTTTTCTATGTAATACTACTACTACCAATCATGCCATTTCTTTAGAGAGGTAGGAAAAACTCAATACCGAGCCTCCATCTTAACCACTGCATACACCTATGCACCAACCGCCTCTCACCTATACCACTACCATCACCCTTCACCACAGCTCCCAGCACTATACAGTATCCATACCATATTTTTTCATACTTTTTGTAGTAAATAGGTAAGTGACGTTCTAGATAAACTCAGGGTGCAGGGTAATGAGGTTGGCGGGAATGGGACGAGGTAGGGTTTCCCGCCCCCCTGTAGTTTTCCTTTTGCGTGTATCAAATAAATAGTAAGAGAGCGAGTGAGAAGGTGTGATATGTGTGTGTGAGTGAGTTAGAGCGTGTGTGGGCATGGCTGTGAATGGAGTTTTCAGGGTTTTGCTTAGAGTGAGCTCGAAGAGTGGGGTTATGATGGTGTGAGGGAGATGTAATTTAAGTGGGAGTAAACGGGGCGTGTGTGTATTGTAACGTAAGTGGGATGTGTCTTAGATGTTGCAAATATGTAAATGAGTGAGTAGGGGCGTGCCTGAAGTGAAAGCAAAATGGCGCGCCGACATGCGATTGATAAAAATATATATAGAAAAGAGCGAGAGAACAAAATGGCGTGCCGACGATAATGAAATGAAATAATGTATTTATTGCTGCTATACTTATGAAGAAAGAAAGTAAGAATTATTAGCATGTGATTAATCCTTCTTTCTGTGATTGATTGATAATTTGCATGTATGGTAATGATGCATTTTTGTGCGAATGGTGTGCTTGATATAATTGGTATACTTGGTAAGTAGATATACAACAGCGATACGGGACCGGAAGTGACGTTACAAGATGGCCGCCGAGTTGTCTGAAGGGCGTAGCCCCAGATGTTGAAGTATGACGAAGCCCCGGGTGCAGAAACGGGGCCCAGGACTCTGCCCCCGCGGTAGACATGGGCCCCAAGATGACCGCCAGAGTTGGTGGAGGGGCACAGCCCCAGGTGCAGGTTCAGCCACGTGGGGGGAGCTTATGCCACGTGACAATATAGCCGCTATGGCATGGGGTCCAAGATGGCCGTCGAGCTGGTGGAGGGGCGAAGCCCTAGGTGTAAGAATGGCTTCCGGGACTCCGGTCCCCCGGAGAAGAAATGGGACCAAGCCTTAGTGACAAGATGGCGTTGAATCTGTTGCCAACCTAAATCTAGTTCGAAAATGGTGTCGGATCTATTACCAACCTAAATCTAGTGACAAAATGGCGTAGAATCTGTTGCCAACCTAAATCTGGTTCCCAGATAGCGCCGGATCCATTACCAACTTAAATATAGTTCCAAAATTGCGTAGGAACTGTTGCCAACCTAAATCTAGTGACAAAATGGCGTCGGATCTATTACCAATTTAATATAGTTCCAAAATGCGCTTTTACTTAAAATTAACAGGTATCGCGGGGCGGTCAACAAGTTTACAAAGGAAACCGTATGCGAAGATGCTAAAAGTGAAGACGGTGGCTCTCTAACTGCTTGCGTTCCCTAACTAGAGA
>JAHWXV010003767.1:0-31544 GCA_024586415.1 Phrixothrix hirtus | reverse complement strand
AAATACAAAAAAATAATAATTCAATTAATTATAAAACAGATACCGATAATTTAAGTTCAACGTATTTAAACATAATTTAATTTAATTTAACATTAATCATCTCTATCTTTTAATAAAAATTTTGCTTTCCAAAAAATGTAAATGTCTATTAGCACGTTACAGATAACCATGAATCCGTTCATTATTAAACTTTTACTCGTGCAAGTACTTTTCGTTAAATGTCGTGTATTATACAAAAAAATTATTTTACAATGAATGTTTTTAATACACTTATTGTGAGTTTAACTCTTTATCATTCATTAAAACATCTTCAGAAAATTATAAGTATCCTGTTCACTTACCTTTTATAAATTATAAATTAAAATAAAAAAATATTTACTTCTTTAATACTTAATATAATTAAGACTTTCACAAAAAACAGTTAATTTATATAATACTTTAATTAGTCACTTACTGTAATCCAATTTATGTTTAGGATACTTTTATGTACCTGATAAAGCTTATCCTTAAGCGAAACGTTGTATTGTAATAATTTTGACCACAAAAATTTTTAAATAAAAAAATTTTTCAATGGTAATTATTTTAATAATTCCCTATAAACTAAAATGATACATAAATATAAGTTTATAGAGTTTTCTTAACTTAAAGTTTATTTGATTCAAGTCATTTTAAATAATTTTTACTGTCATATTGTATACGTTGAAGTAAACGAAATTTTTATTTCGTATAGACTTCGACAGCTTCAGATGTTTAAGTCTAAATTAAATAATTGATGTTCGAACTAGTTTAACTATTTGACTTTTCTGATTTGAGATCTCATAGAGGAACGAAAATTTTAATAACCTGTTAAAAAATAACATTTTCCTTATATGCTACGTTTATGCGATTTACCTATTATCAGGAATTTAAGTAAGAGTAAATTTGTTATTCAGCAGCTGTGTTTCAATTTTATTGGTGAACCAAAATAAAAGGTTCAGACCTATCAACTCGACGAGGAACTTTTGTTTAACTAAATGCCAATTGCTAACTGAGGTATTTAAGGTATTGCTTATTTAGTTAACACGTTTTTTGTAATGCGAATAGTTACTATTACAACCATGTTCCACTCCAATATTGGAAAACTTGGGCCGCCTATACTTAGAAGGAGTTCTGGAACATCACCTGATATGTGTTTAGATCTTCTCAGGAATGGTTTCGGATCTGTAATTAAATTAAAACTACGTGGACTTTAACGACACTTCAAGTGTGTTTTGAATTTCCTAAAGTCACTACATCCCGCTTCTAGTGACGACTGCAGCATTGGGGAGTTCAGTAATATATGCAACGAAAGGTTTTCTGGTCAAATCCAGGTACTGTATACAAGACCAAAATATTTATTATATTTCCTATTGGAATTGATGTATTTATTACGTAAGTCATATGGCTTGTATAAAAAATATAACGTATTTATTTAGTGATAAGCTAAAATAGTGCATAAGAGGATTTCGTGTTTGACTTCAAATGAATGGTAAATACTAATTTAATATTTGTTTTAATTTTGTGGTTGAGAGTTTGGGATGCGAAAATTACCTTGGCAATCTGGGCTTCAACTGCTATGGCCATTTCACCATGCAGAATCTGGAGGAATTCCATCTTCAGTAAAAAATTTTAACATGCCAAGTGTCACAAAGATTCAGGATTTACATTTTACATTGCTATCCAAGAAGAAGACATGTTTTTAAATTTTTTCGTTGAAAAATTTAACAAGCTTGGTTAGGTTTTTTAGTAGAAGCAAACATGCCGGTTTTTATCTAATAATTTTTAATTTTGTTCATTAGGAAATTTCTCACAAGAATTAATTCTAGTATTACGACTAAGTTCCGTTGGAAGCGTCGATCTGAACAATACTTTAAATTCTTTTCGCAATAGGCTTACCTTTATTTACTATTTTTTATTGAGTAGCTTCTCTTCATAATTGAGTTTTATATTTGTATTTTGAAGCTACAATAATGAACCAGAAAGTTTATTTATTTTTTAGCAAGAATCTGATAAAATTGTGAACATAAAAGAATGTCAGTATTACAACCTTTTCAATTTGAAATGCAATACTTACATTAGTACGAGGGTCATTCGGAAAGTAAAGAACGTTGTTTAATGACAAGTGACCGTGTCCCCTCACCGCCTACGCCGACAGGTCACCGACTGTGGCACTCTTTCGTTTCAGTATAGTGGCAGCTATGATCCGCTATGGTATATTACTGCTTAGCTGTGCGACGTTAAAACGTGTGACAAAATTAACGATTCCGCCAAGTGTAAGGTTCGTAGTGTTATCCGCTTTTTAAACGCGCAAAAAGTCCGACCCATCAAAATTTATAGACAGATAACTGAGGTTTACGGTAATGTGACGAACGAAGCGTCAGTTCGAAAATGGTGCACCATGTTTAATGGCGTACGGACGAATGTTCACGATAAAGAACGCTCGGTTCGGCCCTCAGTTGTGACTGCCCGACTCAAAGGTTCAAAACAAACGGCGCCGAATATTGACCAGGAGAATCATTCTCCTTCATAATAATGCACGTGCACATGCAGCTGAATTGACACAGGACTTGCTTCAGCGGTTTGAGTGGGCATTCCTTAAACATACGCCATACAGTCCGGGCTTAGCACCAAGTGATTATTACTTATTCCCCAAATTGGAAAACTTCTTGGGTGGAAACCGCTACGCAAGTGATGAACTTAAAGAAGCCGTTCAACAATTTGGCGGCAATTGAGTATGCAGACGGCATAGAAAAGCTGGTGAAACGGTACAGGTGCTTAAATTTGAAGGATGATTATGTAGAAAAGTAGTTTATGCATCAAATTGTATGTAAAATAAAGATTAGTTTCACTATATCCAATAATAATTTCTGTATAAAAAACGTTCTTACTTTTCGAATGACCCCCATATTATTTGTGAACACCTGATATATATTATATGCATTTGTAAACTCATTTATTTCAAATTTCAAAGATTAAAATAAGTTTATGAAATTGCTCGGATTTACGGCTTTATAGCTTGAATTATTTAACACCAATAGATCATAATTTAGAAATCCTATTAATGTTGGACATGTTTCAAGACTCATCCTTTAGATAATGACATTCCATAAAATGTAATCTTCTGTTTTGAATACAGTTCCGTTTCTTTTAGTCAGCGTCTGGGATTTGCTCTTACCCTGGACTTGAATACCATTGAAAAAGTGCAATTTGTTGTAACTTTATATAATAACATATACAAAATGGAAAGTTAGCTAACATTTATGTTTTTAGTAGACGCATATTGGAATTGATCTTGTATTTGTATTGTAACAATCCTAGCCCTTTTCCTCTAAAATAATTCATAAGTAAATTTAATTGAAAAAGGAATATGTCATCTCAACCGCTCATTCGTAATTATTTATCGTTTATAAATTCACAACAAGGCATCTTCAATAATGGCGAAAATAGTCTAGTCACGCTTATTGTTATGGATCTATAAATTACAAAAACGATTTACGATGAACTGGGCGAAATTCCATGTTCCTTATCAATTCTATGGCGCCCGTTGGGAGCAAATTTAATCAAGTAGTTTGTCGGCTATATTCAAGTAAACACGCGCCTGCCATGTAATACTCTTCGTTTTAGAATAACTTAAGTGTTACATACATCTTCGGCTAGTATGAGCCTATAAATATGTCACTGAGTTCATATTTTTGAATTTTGTGTCCTATGAGGTTTTCACAAGGGAACTATATTATCAAATCCGTTTTTCACGGAAAATTTATGGTTTCTTCTTCCATTTAGCCTGAACAAATAATTTATCACATTCATCGCTGATCGAATCCATTATAAGCGCACACGCTATGCAAACGTTTTAATTGTTTAGGGAGTGTTTCATAATTAAATCAGGGAATTCTACTTATTAGCTTAATAGATATTTTAATCAATTTGTTTTTGGTATCACAATTTTGCGTGTTTTAAAAGTGTGGTATGGGAGCTATGTGAAGAAATTCACACTCTCTCATTTATTTATTAATAACAACTGATGACGATAGGTAACGCCATGCGAGCCTAAAGTGCGACTTTTTTATACAGTCGGCTATTAATTTTTATGTAAGATAATTTCCTGTTTTAATAATACATTTATTTACAATTCCTGTGGCAAAAATGGCTTATAGGGAATAGTTTTGGGTTAGGCAGATGGAATTTCAACGTGAGTTTCTTTTTTTATAAAATTATTATCGAAATAAAGAAATAAGTACCCAAGATTTTAGTCCAATTAGTATTAATGTCAGAGATGTAAATGTTGGAATAATTTATGTATTCATTTAAGCGATATAGAGGAATACCTTGCCAACAATATTCGTAGTCTCATGATTGGTATGTCTGCATTGTTTGTTAATGTTCCTGGATTCAAACCCAAACTAGAGTAGTTTTTTATTAATTTAATTAAAATTAATTTTAAATTTTCATTCCTTACATGACTATTAAACTAAAAATACCAGAATTAATTCGATTAGCAAATATACAAATAAAAAAAGGTAGATGTAAAAAGATTTATTTTTTGTATAAATTATAATTTACATAAAAAAGTAAAGCTTAATTGAATCTGTTTTGTAATTTGTGTGGGCGAGATTGTGTCACTAATCGAATTAATTTTGGTACTAGTATGTACGTCGATTTTGAATTGGTTCGTATCTTCTAAATTTTATATTTTATTATTAAACTATAAATTAATGTAGATTTTCATTTTTTTACTCCATTTAAATTGTAAATTTATAGAGAAGCTATTGGTATACATAATGTAATTTTTATGGTTATAAGTTTAAATTCAAGCAGTAGTTACTTTTAATTTTAATTAATTAATTTAGTGAAGATATAGCTACAATGATTAGTCTATGCATATTAATATTTACTTTTCGTTAGAGGTAATTGTTTTTTTAATTATTTATTTTCTTATTAAACTTATAGAACGTATAAATTGAATGAATGAATCACAAAAAGAGAAAAGTCAATTTGTTTATTGATTTTTTTTGGGATCACTAGAAAAACATTTTGTCTTTTGAAAATGGTTATTTATTTATTCCCAATAGACTTTAAAAGAGTATAGATTAAATTATTATCTTCATCATTTTTCAGTGGTTAATGTAATTCGGATTTCTATGAGGAAAAGTAATTTTTCTATAATATGTGAAATTTCACAAAAACAGTAAACTTGGTTCGGTTTTACTTAGGTTGTAACATAAGTTTTCAGACAAAATTTTTTGTGATATTCATAAATTCATAAAAAGTTAATAACGCAACCTCATATGTAACTATTTTTACCATTTGTTCATTTGTATATTTACGCTAGCTTTCCACCCAATTTTTGATTATTCATTTGTTAATTAAATTTTTATGAATTTTTAAGCTAAAATGTAAAATACGGACATTCGAACTCTAATTCATCACGAATTTTCTTTGGATTGAAAACCAATACTGGCGTTGCAGACAATCACTCAATCGAAGGGTCCAGGAGTTGTCTCACGCGCGACAGTGAATCATTGGTATGCCAAATCCCGTGTCGGGCAGGAGATCATCGAAGATGTGTCAAGGTTTGGAAGGTTATCGACCATCAATGAGGAGGCTGTGCTCACCGCCATCGAAGCAGACCCGACACTGAGCACACGCATGTTGGCGGAGGACTTCGCCTGTTCACACATGAAAATCGCCTGAATTCTGTACAAACTTAGGAAGCGAGTACGAAAGGGAAAATGGGTACCACGCAAGTTGAGCCAGAAACAGAAAACTCGCCGTTTGCGGGCCACACAACAACTGCTCCAACGCCACCAGGAAGTACCCTTTTTGGGTCGAATTGTGATGTGTGATGAAAAACGGTGTTCGTACAAGAACCCCAAGCATATAAAATAGTGGCTCGCCCCTGGCCAGCCATCAGTTTTGAACTCGAAACAAGGTTGGCGTTAACGCCGTGTTCTTTTGTGCATTTTGTGGTGGCGTGGCAGCGTGATATACTGGGAGACTGTTCCACATGGGCAAACCATTAACGCCCAATACTACCGTGATCAACTGGATAGAGTCCAACAAAAAAGTTGGTCTCCCGGTCTCGCGCAGGGGCGGTGTTGCAGCAGGACAACACAAGACCCTATGTCGCAAAGAAGACACTCCAAAAAATCAACCAGCTAGGCTGGGGAACTCTTACCCGCTCGCCATACAGTCCCGATCATGTCCCATCCGACAGCCACTTCTTTGCCTCCCTTGCTCATTCTCTGGCCGGAAAAAAATTTTCCGAACTTGACCACCTCCAAAATGACCTTCGATCGTTTTTACTTCTAAGCCCCTCGAGTTTTACGCCCGTAGCATTGATCTCTTGCCTGAAAAATGGCAACATATCGTTGATAATAATAGCGAATATTTTGAGTCATGATTATGTTTTGTTAAAGTTTAAAAAATAAGCTTTCGCTCAAAAAAGTTTTGTCTGAAAACTTATGTTACAACCTAAGTATAATAATAAAAGATCAAATAAAGATGTTTACAAATTTCATAAAAACTTTCATAAAAAATTGAGAAAATTATTGTTATATGTGTTGATCCACCCTCTATACAGAATGATAACGGAAATAGGCTCTCGCCTATATAATTTTTATTTTCAGCCCTATAAAGTTGAATTTTTTTTCGTGGCATAATTAGGTTTTACTACGACTTCCAGTTGAACAGGAAGTACACATAATTTAGTTTTATAAATAGAATACCCCATCTATTTTTGTATATTTGAATTTAGGAGATCAGTCGGAGTTCAAATTACTCCTTACTTGTAATTTTTCACAAATTCCTCCTCCAAAACGTTAAACTTTATTTTATTTTTTTATACGTAATATTTACGTCACGTGCATGTTTTCAAACAAGTGTATGGTATGGTATCAAGTTACATGTTATAAAACGATCTATTCAAACGTCATAAGGAGCCATCACGTTGCTATTTAAAAAAATGATTTACGCCCATAAATGCGTTAAGCGGAGGTATGAAGGCCTACGAATCATGTAATAATAAAAATATTTAGCAAATTATAATATGCAAAAATATAGGGTGTTTTATCTAATCAAATAAAATTGTGTGTATTTCCCGTTTAACCGGAAGCTGTAGAAAAAACTTAATTAAATCAAGAAGTTCCAATTTATCAACACTGCTAGCCGTGAAAAATTCAACTGTATAGGACTGAAAATATAGATTCTACAGGCGTGAGCCTATTTTCGTTGTTACCCTGAATAAGTTACTAATTTTTGAAGAAATTATTAAAGATAAATTACAGCATGCTACAAAAGCTATTACATTGCTTTTAGTTAAAGCTAAAAAGCTATCCAGGGCGATTAATTTAAGAACAAAAACGATTGTATCTTTTGAAATATCCTTTATAAATTTAATTACGATAAACTCTTATTAATGAACTGCGAAATAGGAGTTGAACTCAATTTTGAAATAGTAAAAGAGGCATTTTACTTAGAACAAAAGTTTCGAATGTGGTGCATTTTGACTCCCACATTTATTCAAAAAAATATTTTCTGTATCCATAAAAATAAGGAAATTTTGGGACTTTGTTACCGAGTGTCTCAAAATGGTTGTCGATGAAACTACTCTGTGTTGGGGTGCATATTACACTTGTACGTATATGTCAAAGCTGAAGCTCTGTGCTCGGCAGTCAAGTAGCACGTTTGCCAAATGGTAACTACCGGCAATGAAAAAGCATTCTTTATCCTGGATTTTTATCAAAATCCAAATTCCAAATTGTATTGAAGAGATTGTCTCAGGACTCATGTACATAAATGGATTAGCTTACTGAATGTTTGCTATCCCAACTACATGCATTATTTCCACCGAAAAGATGGGGCATTTTTAAGATAGGATTTACCGTAGCGATGTTGATCTGAAGCTACTGTCGTGACCGTCTCGTTCTCTAGATTTATCCCTATGCGATTTCTTTATGCAATTATGTCAAAGATCAAGGGTTTGTCTTTTCTCTACAATAGTGGCAAAAAGTCTTGCATTATCGTGTTGAATCGGCTAAACTTTGACTAAAACACAGTTTCTGTCTATAAACTAAATTTATTTAAAACCAAATAATTATTTTATACATGTAACACCGATTTAGGATGAGAAACAACAACCTATTAAAATAAAATCATAAAATAAAGTAATAAAGCACAATTTGCAAAAATTGATATATTCGATAATTTAATACAATGAAATTGAAAAAAACAAATTAAAGAATTTATCAACCGCCTTGATATTTAATTGGCCGCCCTTTGTTTTTAATCAGCAAGGCATATTTCTTCGGCATGGAATTAACCAATTTTTCCAATTCCTCCACAGAAACGCAGCGATACATGGCAACAATGAAGGCTTCGATCAATTTAACTTTTTTTGTGGGTTTGCGTTTGGAAATAATGTTTGATATCCTCTGAAATAGGTTCTCGATTGGATTTAGATCGGAATGGAACAATATCGTCTTGGAATATGAACTCTTCTTCACCAAACAAATCTTTTCCGCTTTTTAACATTTTAGTTTCTAACACCTCAATGTATTCGATTGCATTCATCATACCAGACACAACATGTAAACGACCAACGCCAGTAGCAGACATGCATCCCCATATCATTATGGAAGTAGGATGTTTTATTGTTGGGAGAATGCAATTTGGTGCAAACTCTTCTGATGGAAATCGCCTGACGTATAAATTTCCTGAGTGGTTGGATTCGTCACTGAACAGTACCATTTTCCAATCTTTTGGGGTCCAATTACGATGATTTTTAGCCCAACACCGGCGAAGCATTCGTTGACATTCTGATAATAGTGGCTTCTTCCGTGCTCAACAGCCCCTGAGTCTAAAACTTTGAAGCCTTTTCCTTAATACAGAGGTGTATATGATTACTCCGGTGGCCTGGGACCACAAGTTGGTTAAATCGGTTGAATTAAGGGTCCAATCAGCCAAACTTGTCCTTCGTAGCATGTTGTCATCTCTGATAAAAGGTTTCCTTGGACGACCAGTACGATGCCTATCTTCTATTTTTTCCGTTTCATTGTGTTTTTTAATCACCTTTATCATTGAAGGTTGATTATATTTCACTTTGACAGCTATTTCACGGGGCGATCTTTCCTCTTTTGGTGAAAGATGATGACATACCATACTTCTTCTGATAATTTGTTCTGGCGCGTTTTCAATGGTATCTTAGCAATAGAAATCACTCAAATGCTCTATTTAGGATTGTAACTTATTTATACACTTGATAAAAGGTAGAAATCTGCCATAATATTCCCATAAGTGGTTTTTAATACGGAACATTATTTCTTAATTTTAAGCTCATTATTAAGAGAAATGGGTAATTAGTTCGATTACAAAAACTAATCAACAAAATGATGTCTAAACTTTTTAATTAGGTAACTAAACATGTAACTATTAATTTGCCAACACAATTCTGGATTGATTTGAATCAATTTGGCCATTTTCATTGAAAATCATAAAAATCATGGGTAATGCAAGACTTTTTACCACCATTGTACCTACAACTATCTCGGAACTGAAAGCGTGTATCAAAACCATCGTCAAAACCATGCTACAGCGAGTTAGAGTCGAAGTGCGTTATTGTGTAGATATCTGCAGAGTGAAAAATTGTGGACATTTTAAGCATAAATTATATTTCTATCTCAACTGTACTACACGCGAGGATTTTTTGGAACCCTACTAATCTATATTTCGAAAATGGAACAATATTTCATATAAAATTTGCAGGGTTTTTAGTGGAACATTATCTATCAATATTATCGTAACATCTGGCAAAGCTTTTAAGGCCATTTTGGGAATTTTAAATGGAAACATCCATGTTTTATAAATCTGCCTGTTTATTTAATCCATTATTGAAGTTTATTTTCGTTAAGTACTTTCTCAGTTTTGAGACTTGAAATGTACAATATCACCCACGTACATGCGCACACCAAGGTATGGCTGAATGTGTGATGGAAGTATGGCTTGCGGAGAATAGTAGAGGAGTGTTTACTAACTACTCTCAAGAACATACATGTGTATTCTGTACGACTGTGAAAATCTTCTAAAACTAAAAAAGCGAATACAATTCAATAGGCGCTTCTCCTTGCAAGAAATACGATTAAATAGCCTTGTTTGAAAGCTGCTCGAAGCTTCTCGTCTCGCGGCTCCTGGTGCCCACACTAGTTTGATGCAGGTTTTATACAACTAATTAAAGGTGTCTTTAACTAAGATAAGCAGAATAACAATTTTTATAATACACAGACCCGTACAACGCTAGCGCGGACGACATTGTAAATTTCAAGACCTATAACTCGAAAAGTATGTATTTAGTGAAAATAAGTTGTTTGAAAAAAACGGGGTTTCTATTTATGCAATTCAAATAATTTGATTTGCTCCTAATATGCTGTCCAATTTCACATTAACATTGTTATGTAATACGCTGTTAAAAACCTACAACCTTTATACGACATACTTCATCATTTAGGAATTTTTGAGACACCCTGTATATGGTAGTTCCCATATATTTCACAAATTGTGCTATGACGTGGATCTAGTGCTAGTAGTCGCAAGTTAGTACCACTTTCCCTTTATTAGGTAGTGTGCTGAACGGTAACGAAGAACGTTATAAGGGCGAACGTTTGTATTTGTATTGTATTCGTAAAAAATACTAGATGTGAAAATACAGGAAATATAGATTAGGTTTAAAGTGGCGGAAATGATCAAGCATAGCTAGTTTTGGTTTTCAAAAGCATTGCCTCGCTTTTAGGATTTGATTCGTACTGCTGAAAATAAAATTGAAATTAAAAGGATAGCATTTCGAAACAGACAGGGAGATTTATTATAGAGGCTTGGTATAAACATGTGCAGTGCAAAGTTTGACACAAAAAGATCAGTTATTTTTGAAATATGACTTCTAAAAATTCACGATGGGGAAAATTCGAATCTTGACAATTTTTTTTTGATATATTTTAATTAATCCACTTAAAGTTGCTTTGACTTTACGTAAGCCTGAACGACGATACAACATTTGGAGGGTTGAACTTCTACTAATGCCTTTACCGGGAAACATCGGACAAAATGAATACTTTGGTGGAAAGTATCTGACCAATAAATTTTTAGTGACATTTTAACATTAACAGATCAATGTCCATCCTGGTATACCATAAAAGACTGAACTTTGCAGAAGGTAGAGCTGGATAATTGTTTTCTGCACTAGGCAGAAGACATCGAAGATGTACGCAAATCGGCCTAAGTCGAAGAGCAGCGTTCTTTCTAACATTCATAATCGGTTATATGAATACCTGAATGATTAAATACAAGGGAGTATCTTAATGTCAACTAATTTGAAGATAGTGCATTAAAGTTTTGGAACACATTAGTGAAATATTGGTTTATCGTTATGATCTAAAAAACAAGACACAAACTTCTCATACCAAATTCTACCAAAAACCTTTTTGGCTTTGGTTTGCTGCGAGATATACGCCTGCTGACGACAAACTTGTTAGACTGAAATCTTCGATGAAGTCGTCTTTAAAACTGTCGACCATTTAATGTAGTTGCTTGTATTGCATTACAACCTATTTCCGAAATTCAAGATCTCCTTAAAAGGATGAAAATTTGCGAATTCGATTATCTTCTTTGCGAACCAAGAAAATGAGGTAAAATACTTCCTGAATGCGGTGTTAATTACCTGAGGCCAACAAAGTAATGATGTAATACTCTTTTATACCAGCCTGGAATTCTTTGTATAAAGCGGGTTGTATATGTTAATATTGATATTTACTAAATTAGGCAGATTAAATCAAAAGTTAAATTTGAATCGAATTAAACCAATAATCAATTCACCCATTTGTTGTCTTTTACAGCAACTCAGAAGTTGTTAATCGACACAAGTCGATGGAGATTTTATGCAACCTTACATGGCCCCAAAACAAGTTTCTTGCTCTACCCCTTTGTATATTTGTCTACCAATCAGGAAATATTATAATTTCTTTATTACATATTTGCTTCCTCTACCCAAATGGGTTTTATTTCGACACAGGCTTATTGATTAATAAGAGTCCAGTACGTTATTAAAATAGTAAAGTAGGCAAATACAAAAATTGTTTGATATTCATGAAAACATTTTTCAAACAAATTTATCATTTAATTACTGTTTGTGGCCGTAGAAAAAAATAATGTATGCAACTCTCATGTAATGGCTATTAATACACTCGTACACGTGTCAATAGCTCGTGTGGTAATTTACTTCACACTCGTGCATTACATGATCATTGCATAATATACTGTTATACCATAGTGTAATTGCCGTATAAATGCGATGAAATGTAACCAACGGTCTTGCACTGAATAGGTTGAAATTCAAATATTCGTACTTTACTCAAATTGCGACATCATTGCTCCGGGCAACTATTTGAACTTATAACATAGACAAGGCCGTAGCGATAGCAACAGCGACTGCTACCACGTATTCAGGTTAGAATAAATGTGCAGGAAATCTATCCTTAACTTTGTTTTGAATTAAGTTTTCCTACTACACCGCCGCTTTTTTTACTAGGCACTTGCAAAACATTTGATATAAATAAAATTAAGCTTTCAATTCTTACCACTTTTGCTCTAGTGAGTATTTTGAACTTTTGATAATTCATAAATAATTTAAAACAATGGTATGTTGCTTTGAACAGTTTATTTTTGTGAAACTGTAGATTGAATAGTTTTAAGTTTAAATCTTTCTAAGAAATGAAGGGATGCTGTGGCATTTTACTCCGAAAATTTCTAAACACTATACCCTATTAAATATTGAAGGTCTTTAATTGAAGGTTGTAAATAGGTACATGTTTCAGTCGCGTCGTTAGGTCTTCGGGAGCCCTTCCGCAAAAGGGTTTCACGGAACCTATTTTTGCTTTAGGGCTTCCTTGAATTTTCTAATCTGTAATCTAGTGTATCGTGTTACTCTTCTAGTCTCTATGTTTCATTTCAAGGACATGCCATGTAACAATTAGCTTTAAAAGTGAAAATACGGGTGCCATTGATCGGATTAACACTTGCCCTCATTTTATTTTATTAAAGATTCGTCACGGTATTAGAAATGATCCTTGATCTAATTTTGTCGCATTTATTTGAAAATTAATTCTTAAAATAACAAGTCTGATGATGATTTTCGCTCTAGCAAGTCGAAACAGGGCGGTTTATAAATATCTAGAAAGACTTGAATTATTTTTGGAAATGAACTGGTTTTTAGCGTTAATAAATTATAAAAACCTATTTTTTTATGATTAATCATATTTGTCATAATTTATGATTGTGTCGCAGTTGACAATTGACATTGTTCATTAAAATGAACTTAAATGGAATACTAAATGAAATAATTTGGAAGAATAGTTTAAACGATTTATTTAAATATCATTTAACTTTTTTAAGATTTTAAATTTATGTATTAACAAGAATATAGACGCTTAATTATACTAGTAAAAAAACGTTTTATGCTGATTCTGCAATTGTTTTGTTCACGTGTGTTGTAAAATTTCAACGACATCCCATTAGGGTTGTTTCGCTTCAAGATCAATAATTCCTCATTGGCCACAAATTTTCATTTAATTAGTTTTAACGGACAAAAGTTTGAAGCCTGCATTTAAGGATGAAATAAAATTACATTGAGTCTTTTAAGTATTTTAACATACATTATTTTAATAAATTTATATTTAGATAGAAATGTGATTTAGACAAATAAACGTTTAACAATAATTGGAAGTATCTGGGAAAGAACAGTTGATAAAACACGAATTGCACTTGAAAGCTCGAACTGAAACATAATTTATTTACAGGACGCAAACCTAGCTTAATGGATATTTATAAGTATAGTCATTGTTCAGATTGGAGAAGAAACAGAACTTTTCACTTCATTTCTTTTCCGTATTTAGTTTCGAATTGCACAAAAGTTTGGAATTTCAATACGGTAATATTATATAAACCTTGTTGCTGAAATGCATCTGCATTATTCGATACTTCAGCGAAACTTGAGAAATTTTAAGATTAACTAAATTTGTTTGCTTATATTCTAAAGTAGAATAAGAATTATCCAAAAGAACTTTTGGTAAGTTCTAAATTTGAAATTTTAGAAAAGTGAAGCAAAAATATAGAAATTGCAAAATAAATAAAAATAACTACGCTAATATTTAAGAAGAAACAATAATTACTTACATAAGACAAAAAAGTGTGCCGATATAAAAGATATTGAACATGCTTTTTAATTACCAGATTTCATTAATTTAACAATTTTACGTAAAACAAACTACACGCAAAATGCCTTCAAAAGAAACAAGAAGAATAGTAACGGTGATTTCCATCCAGGAAACAACAGAGTTAAACTGCGCGCCGTGTCGGTGTTACATTATAAAAGTTTTCAAAGTGGTCCTTGTGCTTTTGCGCATGACTTTATCTCTACTACGGAAATGTCTATTTTGATAAGTGAAAATTGTATCGCAAAAGGACCTATAAATATTTGCAGGTCGAATTTCCACTTAATACTTTTCTTGAACACTATTTTCACCCATAGTGGTGAATCGTTGATTCTTCTAGTTACAGATAGGAATTATTTAATTAAATTAAGGCCAAAATACCTTTAACCGGAATATTTAATTCGCTAGGGGTGTATGATGTTTTCCTAAGTTTTCCCAGGAGTTCTCTAATAACACCGGCAAAGTAAAGCATTTACATACATGCAATTCGGACATGTTCTCTTCCTAAATTACTTTGTACACAGTATATTTCACATTTTTTTATGAATTTCATCCCTTTAATTTGAGCTTTTTAGAAAAATCTTGACATTTGGGAATAAACTGAGTTATAACAAAAAATGTAAAAATAGAAACGCAAATTTATTATTAATGCGTAAAATATTCAAAAGAATTGACAAGTGGGTATAAGTAATTGACACAGGACTCTTGAATATTTGATACTTCAAAAATGATTGATGCACGTACAATTACGTTACAATTATATGGAATCAGTGCTTCTAAACTCAAAATTATAATAAAAACACAAGATATAAATTCATTTTTCAAAATTTTCAATGACATTTTCTTATGGATTGACGTCTTTGCCATTAGTAACTCCAAGAATGTTGTATTTTAACTCTGGAATTATATTTGGACCATTGAGATAAAGCTTAACGTATTTCCAAAATAAGATTTTGGAACCTAATTGGTATTACCTTTTTGCGAGATTATAGGGCCTGGAAATTTTTCTTGTAATAAAGCAATTGATTCAATTGCCAGGTGGCGCCGTTCTGTTGAAACGAAGAGTTCCCCAGGTCTATGGCATCCAATTCAGTTTACAAATAAGTCGATAATTTCTTTCCACAATACTGATAAACGACAGTGAATAATGTTTCCTGCATTACCTGAGAAAAGGTAAAGTCTAATTACGGCTTTTACACGATGAAGGTTTATTGTTTTCAAATGTCAAATAATTAAACAGTCATTTATTATGAAATAATATCTGTAAAAATGTATACATAGATATTAACAATTAAATTAATTCAAAAGGTCTTATTTACCCCTATGATTTTAATCATTACAATGCACAACTAATAGTACTCGTAGCTAATTTATGATTTAAAATTAATATGCAAACATTTACAGCTATAGATAAAATTATCTTCTAATAACGTGTTATGTCTGTTAATATGTCAATCAGAAAGCTCTATACCAAAGAAAATAATCTTTAAACATTTATTGTTGATAACAGTTGTAATAAATTTACAGCAGAGGCGGCACCTAAATTACTTTTGTGATGTCTTCAGGTCCAAGGATTATATTAATAAACTAAAGTATCTCCAAATGCTAGAAGGTCGCCGTAGAAATTAAAACAAGGTAATATAAGGACCTTAAGACAGAAACGGCGTAATTAATTAGCACAACATGATCGTCATCCTCCACAAATTCATTTCCTCATCTCTTCTCACATAACCAAAAACGAGATTGTTATAATAAAGAGATAATCAATTAATTATTATCGAATCTCAGCCTACGCGGTCCTCTTTATTATGCATAAATATTTAATAATAAATTGACTTGTGGGATCTGAATTAAAAAACTATGTGGCTTTCGAAGCAAAAATTAAATGTAAAATTAACGACCAAAACAATAATTTTTTTATAAAGAAACCAGACATCACTTGCTAGGCCTAAATATTGAACATTAAACAATAATTAACCATTAAACACCCACCAACCTGTGTAATAATACCAATATATCCATGCTGTATTTTTGATACGTTAACAGATGCACCAGGGTTGATAATTAATACAATTATTACCGCTAACGTAAGTTAGAGGTACCGAATTTGAATGAAATATTTTAGAAATCCTAAATTAAACTCTATATACAGAATTAATTGTACCGAATTTAGGAACCGATATGTCGCATCAATTTTGTTGTTATTTGACACTAAAAAGGGATTATTAAATATATTAGTTATATCTCTGGTGCTAATTTTATGTGTAGAGTCTATATTGGCATGTAACCCTTTTGATGTTTGTCGCGTACATAACATTCCAATGCGGAATACTCCATGTTCTGATTTGAGATGATAAATATTTAATAAGGAATTAAATAATTTGGTTAACTAATAATCCAGTCTAATATTTGCTTACAAATTAAATTTACGTTCTTATATACAGAATATTCATTACAACTTTGTTGAGAATCATTGAACATACATCGTTCAAAGGGGCGGGAATACAAATTCAGTGGCGGCTTTTCAGGTGAAGTAGATGAAGTGCCTCTTCGCCGAATTTGTCTATATAATTATTATTATATAATATATAATTATTCATTTATTGACTTCAAAAATGTATTAAAATACTAAAAAATTAAAGAATTTCAATTCATAAAGCGCTTAAAATTATATCTATAAAAATCGCAAACTACAAATGAAGTGCTAAGAAGTAGTATGCAAAACGTTTGTAGTTGTAGACAAGGTTGTCATGCTAACCATGATGTCAGTCACCTTAGTATTGTACTCTCACTAAAAGTGAAGAGTTTGTCTGCTCGAGCGGTTTGTAGTGGTTACTTTTCCGGTAAGAGTCGGAGATCCATTCTCTTCTAACTCGTTTTTTTCTGAACCCAACATTTCCACTCTAAAAGATTTGTTTAATTTTTTTTATGCCAAATTTTCTGAGGAATCCGAATCTGGAAGGCGAATTGGCCGCATTTAATGCTTTCTGTGTCAAATTTGCGTTTTTTAAAAAATTATAGGTTGATTACTGTGCAACATAATTTTCAGTTTAACCCATTGTAACTTTTCCAATTTTCAAGCTATTTAAACAATTTTTTTATAAATTACACACCATTTAATTCTGAGTGCAACGATTGAATTTAATTTTTACTGAAAGCAATAACTTATTATTGATATACAAAAAACTAACAATAGTTGCTTCAAAAATTTCATTTCATGTTGAAACATTCGAGCTGCAAGGATATTTTTTAATTGTGGTTCGATTATAATCATGTTTGCGCCGTTAAAATCGCAAAATACGGTAGTTATTTTTTTATTTGACAATTTTTTTTCTAAAATTTGTACAGTTTTAGTAATGACGAGTTAAAGTTGGAGTTCGCTTACGGTCTCGATTAGCTTATGTTCGCTATCCGCTACTATGGGACGTGCAATAATAAAAACCAAAAATCTCGTACTTTATTATATTTTAAAGAATACTAAATACATTTTGCTAAGTGAATACAACTAATTGCCCAAAAACAATATTTTACACATTTACAATTAATGAAAATTTTTAAGCATTACGTTTACAACAAATATTTTTCTCAGTAAATGCTGGTTTGGGATCTTTATCTATTAAAATAGGCGTTATAATACAGTTAGAAAATTGCAATCCAAAGACTAGAATCCGCAATTTTACAAAGTAGGTGATTGGCGGTTTTATATCGGGTAGGTCAATAAAGTATTTGAACACTTTACATTTGGCACTTAGAGGGATGTTGAAATGGAATTCAAAAACTTCATTATACACAATTTATTATAATACTATTTTTAGGAACATTCGGTATAATTAATACTCAATATTAAAGAAATTAATAAAAATATTAAATAAAAACGAAAAATTTATGTCAATAAAGTATTAGAACAGCTAAGTTATTGTGTAACATAATCACTTGTGAATTCCATACAGTAAGTCCCATTTCATTTCAATTTAATATAGGAACTACTAAGTAGGTTTTGGTAGTTTGCCTAATAAATAGAACTACATTAAATCACAATTTGGTGAAAAATGTCTCCGAAGACGAAAGAACTGTGAGTAATAGAAAAAAGATGACTTTATTATTTAAACAAGGCAAAAGTTACATCACATTACAAAAGAAGTTGGATAATCGCACACCAAGATTCAGTACGTAATTAAAAAATTTAAGGAGATCAATACCACAGAAAATAGACAGCGAACAAGTCGTCCACAAACATTAAACGCTCCAGATGAACGGAAAATTTTAAAATAAGTACATCAAAATCCTCGAATTAGTCAACAGAAACTTACTTAGGTATGGATTTAACATCGGATAAAATAATAAATACCTCTGATTACTTTATAAACATGGAGATTCAGTCGAACATTTGAAAAATGAATTACTGTGGAGGAATTTTGAAAATTGTTGTTGTAGCGCTTTACAATTTTTTCAACCACAAGCCGTCACTGCAATATATTTTTCTACAGAGCACCCTGTACATGTATTGGTAAGATATACATATCTATTAACAAGAAAATCGTATAAAATAGAATACTTTTTTGGAAAAAATTGAAAATGTCGACTTTACAAATAAATACATCTAGACAAATAGTCCGTGACGTAGATGAATAACATATTATTTTAATATTAAATTACAAAATGGTATAAACATACCCCTTTTTTTGTGTCCACTAACCTATCCTAATATTAATAATTGATATTAATGACCTATATTTTTAGTCATTTATAGTTTACACCAGTGGTTCTCAGAGTGGTTTATACGGAACCCTGGGGGTCCTTGTGACTGCTGAGGGGGTGCGTGACAAATTAAAATTAATTTGGGGATACGTGGACAACGTTAGGGAGTTTAATATAAAGTAAAATGTTTGTGATCTATTTCCATTATTATGAAAGTTAAAATAAATTAGTAATGATTTTTACGTGTTAAAAAAATTTTAGAATAAAATATTATAGATAGGTACATAAAATCTAAGTAATGATAAGCGTTGCATGGTGGGAGTCGGGCCGATCGCGCGTATGGCTGTCTATGCAGGTTTCAGCAGGAACGAAATCTCGCCGCTATATACAATAAGTTGTCTAAAATATGGCAGTATAAAAGATTCATGTAATTAGTCAACAGTTTAGTAGACGACAAAATACCTTAAAGATCGGGACCTCCCATTTCACACCTTTCTCTTGAATAAAGAAAAACCCCTAAGGGTGGTTGTTCGTGGTCTCCCAACAGTGATAGAGAACTTCGACATCGAACAAGATCTGAAAAGGCTAGGGCTCCCTGTGATTTCCATTAGAAGGATGCACAGAGGAGCGGCAAAAATACCGATGCCGCTAAATTACGTCGAATTAGAAAAGACACCGGAAGGGAAAGTAATGCACAGCCTTAAGACAATTCTAGGGCTGTGCATAAATATTGAATCACCAAGGCGGTCCAAAAAAGTGGTACAATGTTACAGGTACCAGACTTTCGGACACACCCAGCGACGGTGCGATGCGGTACCGAAATGTGTAAAGTGCGGTCAAGACCATCACACCAGGGATTGCGAAAAGAGCCGCCAAAGTGTGCAAACTTCGGCGGCGAACACACTACCAGTTACGGGGGGTGTCCCAGGCGCCCAAAGCCCCCAAAAAGACCTGCATCCCAAACTGCAGAACAATGCCTATGTAGCGGCAAGTCCTAAGCCTCTACGGTGAAGGGTAGGAGTCTGAAGTATCAAAAGAACCGGATAAACAGCTATTCACGATGCAAAAGTGCCTTCTAGCCGTCCGCCTCCTAGTGACCGTCAGGGGTATGGCACTTTCGTCGAGGACATTGCTAAGATTTTGCAATACCTACCCGAAATTATGGATATATTCCAAAAATAAACATCAAATAAGAAAAGAGCCACACTCCAGTCGGTACGCTACACATACCGACGACAAAATACCTTGTATTATTGCATATGTAAGACATATGACAATTAGAAAGATCAATTTCCATTGGTATTTCTAAATTACCAATGATAGACCAGCATTTCTCCACTTTCTCCTGCCGAGGAGTATAAAAAAGGCACCAAAACCAGGAAGTATTCAGTAGTTGGTGTGACTACTAGGTAATTGGGAAGTAACTATTCGGTGCTTGGAGTAGGCACATTGAGACCAAGTATCCAGTAGTACGGAGAGCTGAGCCTACGGCATCAGTAAAGCGCCCTCACGAACGTCTCCCGAGATTATTCGCCGAGGAGTTTCCCGCTGTCCGCCGTCACGTTCCGCCAGGCCGCTACGAGCCACCAGCCGCCCATACGACCAGTGCCGTCTCGACCGTTAACAACCATTATGCGCCGCCAGCCTGCTGCGACGACCAGCCGCCCAGACGACCCGTGCCGCGCCCGCCGTGAACGACCTGCCGCCGTCACCCAGCGTCCCGACGTCCGGTGCCTCGACGCAGTAAGTATGCGTTCTTGTTTTTTATTGACAATACTCCGGTTTTAAACATTTTGTAACGTATACTAGACACTTGATCCTCGTTATCGTGCCCGGTTAACTTGGGATTGAACCTTAGTTATCATTTTAGTTAACTTTATCATACGCTAGATACTTGATCCTCGTTATCGTGCCCACTTAACTTGGAATAAAACCTTAGTTATCCTTTTAACATTTGTTTTAAATTTACACTAGACACTTGAGCTTAGTATCGTGCTAGTTAACTTAGACTCATAGATTATCATTCCTTTGTTATTTACACCAGACACTTGAGCTTAGTATCGTGCTAGTTAGCGTAACAAACATCAATTTGCGATTCAATAAAGTCAATCAGGTATTAGACATATTAGTACAAGAGTGTACATAACAGGCATAAAGAGTGCGCGCAAACTACAGTCCAGCTCCCCTCTTACAAAGAATTAGCTGGGTGTAGCCATAAACCATCCAGAGACCTGCAAGAACGAGGTAGAGAGGACGTGACCGCATATCTCTCGTGCGGAGTTCAAGGGGTAACCCTCCTTGTAACATGTATATAAGCAGGAACATTTCCTAAAGGAAGTTAAAAGATAGATATCTTGGGACTCCAATTCTAATTCAAAAAATGGTAAATGGTAACAGTTTAGTTTTGTTTTGTGCATGATCCCGAGATGCGAAGTGAACCTAACAAATTTTCCTTAGTTTTGAACAGAAAACAGTATTATTTTTTGTATTGTTACGAAGATAAAGTACGTTACGTAAGTATTTTTGAATGCAATTAATATCTTCTTGTACATAAATTTATTTAACTAAAGTTATACTTTTGTTAAAGCTAATTTATTAAATAGTTTTATTATATAATATTTATCGATATTATATTTTGTTATTTATTACCAACTTAATTTATTTGATAATAATTGAATTATTTATTTTTCTTGAAAAATAAACAATTAAATTAGTAAAAAATGCGTACCTAGAGTATATAATATGTGACAATTACTTAAAATTATATATTTCTTAAATAATTAATTAATGCAAGCGGAACTTTGTGACATTCCATTTTCAAAATAAAACGAAGTATTAATAAATAATGGTTTTTTGCAAAGAAACAATTTGTTTATTTCTTATATCTTAAATTGGTGTCCTTTTTCTATAGGTAACAGTATGAGTGACCCGAAGAAATATGCAGACAATATAGTGTAAAATACTTAAATTATGATTTCATTCCGTTGCCAAGAAATAGCACTTTACCTATGTGCCTTCTATACAATAAAACGTTGTCAAACGAATGAAGGAAACCTTCTAAGTTTAATAAACATTTGTCAAAAAAGATAAAGATTTAACTTCTATGAAAAAGCCAAAGAAAGATATTTGAAGACACCGTCATTGCAACAACCCTTAGCGAGATGACGTACTTCTTATAACATTTCGTTACTGATTGCAAAGTCTGGAATGCCGCACACCATTGGTGAAAAACTTATTTTACCAGCTATAAGCGAGGTAATACGCACCGCGCTGTATAAACCAGGTTTCGATATTATAAGAAGAATTTCACTGAGTAATAATATAGTACAACGAAGGATTGACGAAATGTCTCAGTGTGCAGAAAATTCTTTATGTGAGTACTTAAAAACAATAGCATTCTCTATGCAGCTTGATGAGTCGACTTTGCCAGGAAACGAAACTTTACTTTTAGCTTATGTAAGATTGGTTAAAGAAGGAAAAATTTGCCAAGAATTGTTATTTGTCAAATGTTTGGAAACTGATACGAAAGGAGAAACAATATCTAATATTTAAGATTTTTCGATGCAAATGCTATACCCTTGAGTAATATCCTCTTCGTTACTACTGAAGGTGCTCCGACAATGGTAGGATGACATCGAGGCTTTCTGGCATTAAAGTATGCCGAATGTATCATCTGTACATTGTGTCATTCATGGACAACATTTAGGCGCCAAAATTCTTAGTGAATGCATGCATGCCTCACTAGATTATGTAATTAGAGTAGTAAATAAAATCAAAAAGAATGCCTTAAACGAGAGATTATTTACTCAACTTTGTTTGGAAAATGATGAAGATTATAATCATTTACTACTTAACACGGAGATTCGTTGGTTATTTAAAAGTACATGTTTGGATCTATTTTATGCACTTTTTAATTCATTGTTGGAATTCCTGGAAAGCAAAGACAATGATTTGCGACTCAATTAAATTAATTCAAGAAATGACAGCTTATATGACTCACATATTTTGCAAAGTTAACTAAATAAATTTGAAGTTATAAGGTGATCAGTTAAATTTAATCAAAACTAAAAGTATAATACCTGCGTTTGTTGAAAAACTTTTTCTATACAAACAAAACTAAGGTAGAGGAGAATGCGCTCAGCTTCTAAATCTTTCAAAATTACAAAACCGAGATGAAGATTTGCTTACGCATTGTCAACACTTAACGGCTCTTCACTCTGACCTCAGCTAAAGATTTGAAGACATTCTTCATTTGGTTATCCCCGATTGAGTGTTGGATCCTTCTGAAAATAGACCTAAAAACTTAGCAATTTATTGAATTATCCACAAATGAGGAGCTGAAACAATGTTTGAACAAGGGTAGCACAAATTCTGGTTACAAAAACAGATACCAATTTTATATCCTGCGTTTGGGTCGCAGTACAAAAGTTGTTGATTGTTTTCCGTGTTCCTATTTAGTAGAACGTGGATTTAGTGCAGTTACGAGCCTCATCACAAAAAAAAGAAATCGACTGGAAATTAGCACTCGTGGAGACATGACTGTTACTCACAAACATAGATCCGAAGGTAGAAAATCTCATATCATCCCATCAAGTTCACCCATCTGATTGAAAAAAATGTGTTTTTATATTTTAAAGCAAAAGTTATTATTTGAATAAATACTACTTCAAATATCACAATGTTATATTTATATTTTATTTTTACGTCAACATTTACCATTCAGGATATCAAAGTTAAATTTGTAATTTTTCTATTACGCATTAAAATAGAGTTCTTTCATTTGGGGGTTCATGGCCACGTTTTTGGTATAACAAGAGGACCATGGGCACAGTAAATTTGGGAACCACTGGTTTACACAGACAAAAATTTTAAACACGTTCAGTTACACTACAAACGTTATCAAGATTTTAATAAGTAACATAATTTAGATATCTGATTATTTAAAATTCATAAAAAATGACGAAACCTTACTTTTTTTACAAGAAGCGTTCAAAATGCTTCGCTGTAAATTAAAACAATTTCTGTTATTTCGATACTAGTTCATTCGTCCATTATTTACACAACACGATGTATAATTAAATGGAGTTCGATTAATAAACACAAAACTGAAAATTAATATACTTTGGTAACGAAAAATATGGACACCAACAGCGATTGATAGGGCATACAAATTTTGATAATAGCAATACAGGAAATATTTGTAACGAACGCGACGCTTTAATGAAATTAATATCTCCGGTTTGTGTATAAAATGAATTTTAGAATGACTAACAACTGCATTAAAATGTTTACAATTCACTCACTTAAAACCACATATTTAGTTGTTGACTTGTTACATGGGTTTTCAAACATTTCGTTAATGGCTTTTTTTGGAATTTGGAATTTGTTTAAAACAATTTTTGTCTCTTGATTTATAACTACCCCAGCATTTATGGTCCAAGTTTGTCGGCGAATTTTAAAATCACCCTGTATTTTATCACGTCGGGTAAATTGTAAAATTCATTTTTATAATTGGAAAATATTGTTAAGAAAATTTCAATAATTTCTCAAAATCCTATTTTAATTCAATTTCATCATTCATACAGTAAGGTTGACAACAGTGATATAATCAGTTTTTTATGCAAAGGTTCCTTACTGTAAATCGTATGTAATAAGCTAATTCTTCAATTTTGTGTTGGTATATGTCATAGACTGATTTAGAAATAATGCATATAGCAAGTAAAATCACGAGTGTTCAACCACGGCCGACAAAGCTACAGTGGAGCTAGGTGGGGTTCATCGGTACTTTCGAAACTGTACACTATAAGGTTAAGGCAAAATCGGTAAAGGTGGGCGCCACTGTTCTCAAGTCAATAACTGTTACCAGGTAATATTCCTGGAAACACCCTGTATGTCAAGATGTTCAGACTTAGCTTTAGAGTGGAGACAGACACTCCTACGGGATAAAACTGAAAGAAAATGTGTTAAACTGCAACCGCTCACTATTTATGACGGATCCTGTACATTGTGAAGTACTAACTTATTATTGAACTAGGAGTGAAGCCCATTGCTTGTATTTTGCGGATCAAGATCTACTTTTAATTATGAAGATGAAAAATATAAGGCTTTTGATACGCCCTGTATACTGAGAGTGGGAGTGATGCGGTACAAAAATTTAAGATGTACTTTACTTGATGTGAATCATCAAAGGATGTGTATCAAAATCGAACACCCTGTATATCATTAGTGGTTTAATTGTCAGAAAATTATATTATTATGAAAGTTTTAAATTTGACTTGAAACAAATGACTTATTAACATTCCTTTTGTTAGAAAATCACTGGATCGAATAAAACTTATTGAGCGCGCACTGTATAGTTATGTATGACACAGAAATATAACAAAAAAGTTTATCAACAATAAAACTGGTCAAAATATGTCTTAAATTCTAATAAAAGAAATTATATAACAATAGTTAAAGAAAAGGAAATTCGCGCTTTTTTCGTTTACAAATCTAATGATTGTTTACAAATTCATTGGTAGTAAGCGACGCTCGTTAGCATTAACGACATAATTCCACATTTAGATATGCATAAAAACAAATAAATTTTGTTGGGTACCCAATGCTTAATAATGTAATAGAACAAAATACTTATTACCACACAATTATTAGGTTTGTTAATAATTGGTTTTAACAAATCAAAAGTTTTTAACTTAAATCTTTAACATTAAGAACTTCCATTAAACAGTTTGATATTGAGAGTTCGTAATCCATTTGTTTCATAATCATTTAAATCGGGCAACAGCGTCCCTTAATTAAGTTACGTTAATCCAAAACTGGGTTATTAAGAATTAGTAGTAGGTAATTTAAGCGTATAGGGCAGATAAACTAATCCCTTGGCTAGGTGTGAAAATAGAAGTGGGAGCACTTAGGAATATGGCGACTTTACGCTCGAAAGGTGTTTCTTACAAACTAGTTTGATTGATAACCCCCACAGGTAGATTTCAAAGGAATGTATTACTGACTAATTCTTGTTGAATTATTTATCCCAAATAATTTGGGGGGTACATTAAAACTTCAACAAGGACTGTATGATGAACTAAAAAATAACAACAAAAGGCACGTTTGAAACAACTAGCGCGGTTCACCACCTAAGTTACTAGTATCTGATTAACTAATGAATGATGAATTTCTCGGGGAACCTGTGAGTCCCCCATGACCTCATGCATTCACCAGTTTTTTCTGGCGTTGTGTTCCTTTCATAGCAACTCAAACAGTTACTTTACAAGGTTTCAACGCTACGATGTACATTAATTATTTGTATGCTTATTTCTGTTCTTTACTGATCAAGTCATAACATTCAATTAACATTGGCACGTGTGTTATATGTTTTAGCAGCGTTTTAAAAATAACAGACATTGGTTTTGTTACTTTGTAATTCTAAATAATTTTACTGATTAAATTTTATACTTATTTTCAATGCTACATTTAATAAAATTTCTAGAACAATTATATAAAGCATTATACGAGGTGTATTCGATTATATTTTTATTTTAATTTATTTTACTCTATAAAACTAGCTATTTAGATGACTTTTATTAATTCTTGCGATACTAAAATTATTTGGATAATTAATGTACATGGTAGTGCAAATTTATTACTTAATATTTTATTAATTATTTTTAAAACATAGCTAGAGCTGACATATATCCTAAATCTTTTATCTTTATTTGATTTATAAACAGAGCAATATAAAATCGCATATATGAGTAGGTATTTTAAACGTAAGTTTAATCTGATAAGTGTTCTGTACCTCATTTAAGGGGTAGGAGGTGTGAATGAAACTGGCTTTATTAATCAATTGAAGACAAGCTCTGATGTCATTTGGTCGCGTAAAGCGTTATGTTTTTTTATTTTATGTGGTTGTACATTTATTCGTGCTGCGTTGTCTTTTAAGAATAGTGTCAAAAAACAGCATGCGTTATTGAGCTTTTTAGGAAAATGAAATATCGAAGATGATATTTACATGTCAGAACTTCCTTTTCAGATCAATGAATTTTCATAAGCTGTACTTTCATCAAGTGCGAGTTATTGCAGTATCTTATCTTGGATTCGTTGGTGTCCCGGCTAATGTAATTCTCGCTTATGTTTAACTTTTGGATTACCATTTCTTTTATATACACATGTCATTATAGGAATCAAATATTGTTTTTACGATTAAATCGGGACTAAATTTTACCAATTTAAGCCTAGATATTAACAACCTGTTGAATCTAGAATTAAATTTAAACGTAATTATATAATCCTATAAATATTGACTTATTATTTTTTATATAATAATTGTAAGCAGTAAATTAAGTTTAATAATTAGTTTAATTGTCGCTAGTTTAGAGTAAGCATTGTTATGTATAGTAATTCTGAATGTAACAATAGTAAATTATTGGGTCGATTCAAACTTGTTAACTTTATTTATTGTTTTAAACGCTTGCTATAATTTTAGTCTCAATACGTTTTCATAAGTTAATTAAGTATTAGACAGTTTCTCTTGTTCCTGTAGATGAATTATGCTTATCCAGTCGCATTCAATATATACACAGTGTTTTTAAATCATTGTTGTTTTGTTTGTATTAGTTTACAGGATATATAAGTTTTCTGTTTTTATATAGCGAAGAACGTTAGAGTAAGTTGTATAAGCAATAAAATTGATAATAAGGGTACATCCATAATGATTCTAAATAATAGCGCTCCCTTCCTTATTCTGAAGAATTAGCGTAATTCTTTATGGCCTTGTGGGTAAATTTTAAGCATTAATTGGACAAATTAGGCGACGTCTTCCATTTTAAGTCAATTACTGACACTTGGTAAGTAATGGGTAATTCGAACTAAACCATATTCACTGACAATAAGTCGACTGTGCCGATTTCATATAGTAAGGTGGTTTTTCCCAGTTATACCATATGCGGCAATTTTGCATCGTGATATATCGATCCATATGAAATGAAACTAATCGTTGAGGATGGTTTTGTTACGAAAGTTTTTGCCTCTGCCTTTCATTTAGAAAACCCAATCAGATACCTTACTGCGTTTGAAATGATCTACAAGCTTTGATTCGTGAGTTCATTGAATCTTATAAGCATTCAGATAAAAAATTTTAGCCAAAATGTACTGCAATACGAGTATATGATTCTGGAAATATCGATTTCTTGAGAAGCGAGGTTCAAGGTTTATTTTCAACTCTGCTATGCACATCAGCGATATTTTAATTCGAATGATCCAAACTACGACCAAACTGAACGACTTTTAACGAAATTTGTGAGTACGTTATAAATTGTGCCTTCAGAAGGCATCCGATTACCAACGAATTTTCCATGTAATTTTTTACGTAATAGATTTGCATGATTTATATACGTTTATTCACTGTGAAACTCTTCAGATAAATGTCTAACAGCGGGCTTCCATATTAAAAATAGCCCACAATTCAAACTCTTTACTTTATTTTAGGGAAACTATTAGATATACAAATACCTGTTAATTGCAAGATTTATGAAGATAAAATAATAACATGATATACGCATATCTTCAAATGAAGAAAATTAACGACGGAAGATAGTACTCGTAATAATATTCATAACAGTAATAAAGAAAATGAGTGATGTGGAAATTATACCAACTAGAAGGAAGATAAATAGATTTATGTAAAGAACTATAATGTAATAGGACATGTTACTAATTACAAAGAATTGTAATTAGACGGTTCGCCTAACCCTAGAAATACTTCCCTAAGGCTAATATAAGATTAATGGTTTTAAGTGATTTCCAAAGTTAAAAGTAAAACTGTATTTCTTACATGAAATGCACGTCAAACGCATTTAATAAAAGTAAAACGACCCGAGATGGTGTAGTACTCGCACACATCATTAGTGTTACGTTTTTGAGTTTGATTTCGGGGCTGTTTGCTCCTATTTATGTTTTAACCATGACAGAGGTTTTTAAATTTATATGTAATCACTAATTCTATCCTTAACTAATTAAGAATACAATTGCTCTGATGATGGTTTAAGATTAGATAAACCGAAACGTATGTAAGCTGTTCATAAACTCTACCAATTAAAAAATTATTGGGAAATTTTCGTTTTGTGTTTTTCCTCGATATATTATTAAGTATATTTTGAAAAATTACACATAAACTGAGAAACAAAGAATAAACTTATCAGAGGGTTATTAAAAATAGAATATTAAAATGTCCGCCAACGTTATGTTGGTTACCAATTTGGCAGTGTTGAGCAATTTATTAAAATTATTTATTAAGTACTTCACTTTACGTAATATTTAGATTTTAGTAAATGTAACCAAGTTAGTTCAAGACTTTATTATTTAAATAAACCTTAGAGCGACATCCTTTTTCTCCGGTAATATATTTACTATGCCGAGTAGTTTTACCTGGAGGTAACCATTAGCATTATTTGAATGAAGAATGGAGTACCGGGATCTTTGTCCCATACTTTCAACGGAGTAGTTTCTTCTGATGTTTTTTGTTGTGCTGGGCGTGTTTTTTATGACCCCGCCCAGAACACCGCCATGATGTCCAGCAATCGGGCCGAAATTTTACTGACGCCTTCGTCAAAGGTTGAGGCGTCCCTTGCAGCTTCTAGTGCAATTGTCACTGCTATTGTTAATTTTATTATGTCAATTGCTGCTGTGGAGTTGTTTGTAAATTGATTGCTTGAGGCTTGCGCAGGGGCATCTTGACCTTTAACCGCCTGTACGTATGATCTTTGGCCTGCTGTATGTTATGCAGGCTGGTTTTCTTGGATCTTTATTTTTGGGTACTACGGGCACCCTCTGTAACTGGCTGTATGGCTACCTCCGCAGTTGTAACATGTCGCGGGAGCTTCACGCACTTCTCGCAGTCGGACGTGCGATGGGTACCCACTCACTTCACACACTTTGTATTTGTCTTACAGTATCGTTAAGAATACCGGAATTACTGGTACCGGTGGCACTGTATGATACCGCGCCTTCTCCTTCTGGGTTCCTCCACCCCGATTTTGATACGTAGAACTTCTGTTAGGTTGTAGATGGTTCTCTCTAGGGGAGATTTCATGACTTCCACGAAGTTTAGCGGGAGCGGGTCTGCGTTTTTCCACTCCGCATTCTTTTAATTATTAGGATGGGCAGTCCTTCGCTGACGAGATCTGCTTTCACTTCTTCGTCCAGAATAGTTTCCGGCAGCCCCCTTATCACTACCCTCAACGGTTTGTCTTGAAGTAGTAAGTAGGTATGATAGGGGAACTGCCTATCGCCGAGGATCTTGACTATCTCTCTGAAGCCGCTTTGTCGTTTTGTTTATATTTATCCACTTCTGCTTGTTTCGAAGAACAATAGGTGGCACACGTGGCGACTTCTTCTGGGTGTTCTTGGAGTTGGCCGGTTTCTTGCTTCTTCCTATGCTTTTTTATCGTCTTTTTCTGGTTCCAAGTCCGAGAGGACTTCGAACTTGTTACTGATGGTGACTTTTCTTGTAGGACCTACGTCAGCTCCCCTACCGGTGGGCTTCGTCTTCCGGTTTCAGACCTCTTTGAAAGTTTCTTCATCGGAGGAGTATTGTGTGTCCTCCAGCATCTTCTTGACATCTGATTAGGCGACTTGGTAAGAAGCTACCGATCCTGAGGCGATTTCTAATGTTGGTATTGCTGTAGTTGGCTGCTTCGGAATTGCGCCGGTACTTGACGCTGTTTTTGATGCCACTGTTGCAGCTGCATCTTTCTTTGCTCGCTTCAGTTCTTTTTGTACGCGTCCGAGTTCTTCTCTAATCTTCTGTACGTCCATGATGTAGTGTTTTGGCAACTAAATCGTTCTCTTTGTACTGCTCCGACTCACCGCTACAAGTAGCAAGGGTCTAAGGCGCAGCACAAAGAACTAACGAACGAGTAAGCGGAGACTTGGCAAGACAACCGTACTAGTCGGCTGCCTGACTCGAACTCCTAATCTAACTACCTGGAAGTAAATTTTTATACTTTTACTTTTAAATATTTATTTTAAAATTTGTGAATCACGCTTACCAATGTTTGTACTATTAAATAACAGTCATGAGTTCTATATAATTATTTAAATTCAAAATAAAAAAAAACAATAATATAAAATATATGGAATCAAAAAATATACATCTAAAATTAGAATAAAATTTCTATTGAAACCAGTTATATAAATACAACAACCTTAGCAATATTTCTGAAAAGAGGTAAACAGGCGGTGTGTTACGGTTTTATTTAATTATGTTGCAGGGAAAAATTATTTATATTTTGCTTGTCCAGGTAGTAGTCGTGAAGGGTAGGTATTTTACAGGACTCGTATGAAGAGGACTTTGTTGTTTGTACCTAACTAGATTAGTTTATAAATAATAAGGCAATGAATCTACATAAGTTATATATTATTCTGATAAAAATAACTGAATGATTTATTATACGTTAAAAATGTGTACAAAATAATAATGAAGGATTCAAAATAATTATACAAGTATTTTCTAGGCATCTAATGCTAAAACAAATATATATATATATATATATATATATATATATATATATATAAAGTGAA
>JAHWXV010003761.1:0-10814 GCA_024586415.1 Phrixothrix hirtus | reverse complement strand
ATTAAATATTTAAATAAATTAGTGTACATAGTTACTTGTAATTTTAGTGAAAATAAATAAACATTGTAAAACAATTAACTAGTTTCGTTACATTATTATTGTAGCTACACTCTAACACTACCTTGTGTAATTTATTAGAAATGGAATCAGTTGAAGAGAGAGCGGAGGAAAATGTTTGCAAAAAGGGGTGACTTTTGCCACGTTACAATGGTAGAATTAGAATTCACATTTTATAATAAAATAAAGGAATGCACCGGCTATGCTCATTTGGAATATCGTAGAGTAGGGATGTGACGTTACGGTTTTCTTTAATTACGTCGCGAGGAACAATTATCTATATTTTGCTTTTCCAAGTAGTAGACGTGAGGCCAGTTTCTTTTCTTTATATGAGTCTTACGGAGGTGGACTTTGTTGTTCATAGCTAACTAAATTAGTTTATAAATAATAAGGCGGTAAACTTTCATAAGTCATATATTACAAATAAAAATAACTGAATGATTAATTACAAATTAAAATTATGTACAAAATAATACTGAAAGGTTCAAAATAATTATGTACAAAATAATAATGAAAGATTCAAAACAATTATGTAAGTATTCTTTGGACTAAAACAAATATGTACAAAGTAAACTAAATGATATGATTGTTTAACTGCTTTTTTGTGTTTTCAACATTGACGATTAAGTATTTAATATTATTTTGCAAAGCTCTATTAATAAATGCATTTACTTATTGCTGATGGCAATCGGTTTGTTTCGGCTAGTGTTAATTTTGTCAACGGATGGATGATACTATTGAATTAGTATCAATGAAATTAATTAATTAGCACTTCTCATGAAAAGGCGTTCTATCAGCGGTAATTCTACATGCTAAAGGGTTTTAAGTGCTCCTGTTACATATACCTTTTACGGTCTGAATGCTTCGCAACGCCAGATTTCGTGGCACGAGCAACTAAAAGGGGCATTTACGAGCTCTTTATGCGGGACTGTTAGATTCTCCCGCTGCGGCGACAAATACAACACGGGTCTCGCACAATGTATGACGGTAATTTTCAGGATACTCCAGTTACCTTATGGCATAAGCAACTGTTAAACTGGAGGGTCATGACTAGCTTTCAGCGACGGCGCCCATTGCCCAAGAAACAGGCACAATTGATGACGGCGGTAAGATCGATAATCTTCCAAGCGTAAACTAGGTTTGTAAGCTCGGTTATATATTTTAAATCAAAGGTTGACTTACTAAGCGTGCAACTAGATGTTCTCGGTTTCGCGGTTGAAGTCGAAATCCCTTAAGCGTTCTTGCGTCGGTCTTTATATACTAATTTAAGGTGCCGTATTGTTATTCTACTAGTGTAACTTATTTGCTATTTCATTCTTGCGCTTTGTGATAATTTTTTGTACTTGAAACTTTCAACAAGCTAATATTTAAAATGATAACATCTTATTTGATATATACAATTAACTTATTTTAACTCAATACATTATTTGTAGGTTTTTCTAATTATAATTAGGTAAGCTACTGAATTTATAAATATTTATTTATATAATTAATTATTTCAATTATCAAATGTTTCATGCACTTCGCGAATTCTTAAAGTCCTTTTACATTGTCTTTTTAAACTTAAATGTTAATAACATTAAAACGCGCAAAACTGTTTCACTTTTTATAATCGCGATTTTTATGTTATACAATGGTACTTTTGCAGGGAAGCGGGCAGATCTAGCTTATAGTGAATTGAAAAATACGGAGTGTGCTTGACTCTGCTTTTCGAAAGCAGGTCGTAGAATACCAATGCTGAAAGAAAGAAATGGTATGTTAGGCGCCACGCCGTCGAATTGAATAAAACACTAAAATTTAATACGACTTAAAGGGGTACTCGTACCCTAAGCCGATTGACTTAGTAGTTCACAATATCGAATGTTCGAACTTATCTAAATCCCTAGAAGAGGATAAATAGGTTATAAACAGTGAAATAAGAAAAGCAGACGAGAATGTGGCTCAAATATATGAATAAAATTACATAAATAAGATCTTACAAGTGATTGGAATGCAATTAATCATTAATTTTAAATTTTAAGATTACATTAAACGTAGGTTTCGAATGAACACAGTTGCTAAAAGTTGAAAGCTAAATTTAAACGTATCGCTGCCTATGAAACAAAACTGACAACAATGAAGTACATTTCGATAAGTAAGTGACTATGGTTTATATGGACGTCATCTTGGGTGTGATTGCAACATATAAGAAATTTAACTAATAAAATAATTAATAACAGTAAAAAAATTTGAATTATAGTATTTACTCATGACATCTGCTCTATTACCGGTGAACGTTGCGGAAGTTATCCTCGTGTTGCCCAAAAGTCAATCCAAGCGCTGATTATCCAAATAGGGGCCAAGGACGCCTGTGCTCAGACTGAAGGAACAAGATCAGGACGGAGAAATGACGACAGTTCCGTCGCCATGTTACGACTTAGGCCCGGTATTTCAGTTGCGGCTTAAGTTTCAGATTACTTAAGCGACACTTAATTGCTGTAGAAACGATTATTACTACAATACTTTTTATGGAAACAAAGCAAGGTTTGAGTAAGCTAAGGCTTAAGCCTCAAATGAAATACTGGCTCCAAAACGACATGCGATTTCAACTCATGAATTGTTATGCAGTAAATCGACATCCAATTCATATCCGATATCATAAGTGAGGGCGAACTTTCATCATGAAGCTAACTGAAGCAAAAGAATTTTCAAACCAAAAAGCGCTTTAAGTACTTATAATAACTAACGGAAAATAATAGGTAATCTTACATCATTCTTAAACGAGTTTTTACACAAGAGAAATTTGAATAACTAATTAACTCAAAATAAGAAAAAGCCTTTGTTCATGAAATATCTTAAATAAACTTACAATAATCTTTCACAAGGATCTTGAAGCGCAAACATTATCTGCCAAATATCAGCCACCTGCGATAAAACATGCGATGTTCGATACCAGCTAAAGCAATTTTATATTTATAGTACGTTTTGAGTAAGTAGGAAAACCGAAGCTGCGTCATAAAATAATTTTTAATTAAATAAATAAGAGGATCAAATATTTGTATTTACTTTTTACACTACGTGTAGAAGAAATATGCAAAAACCGAAAATAATTAAATTTGGAACGTTAAACAAAAGTAACCTGCTAATTTCTAAAAACGTTCATTAATGTATTATAACAACTTAGGAAAGTTCTCTGTATCTAAGGCTACAGGAGACGAAAGGTTTAAGGAAGTATGTGAAATTCGTAAGTACGCATTGGATAATATTTTGAAGACGTTGTTGTTGTTGTTGTTATTAGGCAGGTACGGTTGACGAACTGACACTCAGACCTATTAAACCCATTGTATCAACTGCCCGTTGAACTATAACTGAAGTTCTGAGATTTTCAGAAACCTCACTATCTGGAATGGGGGAGTATTTAGGATATCGTTTGGTTCAGGGAATTGAGATCCAAAAATATAGTGTCGGACATTGCCCAAAGCTGAGCAATAATATAATAGATGAAATTATGTTTCATTGCTTTCATTACACTTCCTACAAGGAGGATCCTGTTGGACACCAATTGCGGTTAAGTGTTTTCTGAAGCTATGGCCTATTAGGAGGCCAGTATAAGCTCGAATTTCTTTCCTGCTTAGCAAAAGTAGTTTGTTTAGAGGCTGGACCTAAAGATTTGTTTGTCCTACCATTGTTTGAACCTTAACAACAGGTTTTAGGTCTCAATGGTGGATTTTATAAGGAAATCGGGTAAGCCAATGTTGGGGGCAGCTGTTTGCAGAGCAGTACCTGCACTATCTAACAAAACTGATTTTTCATTACCTGTATGTCCGTGCTGGCCAGGAATCCAGAAAATAGTTATTTTATTGTTCATATATGCTAGAACCTGAAGTTTCAGCCAGCATCCCCACACAATATGGATGATATAGTGGGATTCGATACGACCTTTACGGCGTCTTGGCTATCAGTGAAGATAGTGAAGTGTAGGTTGTGATAGTCCCTACTGATACATTCTTCTGCACAAGCCGAAATTGTGTACATTTCAGCCTGAATTACAGAGGCATAGTGCCCTAATGGAATGGTTACATCCATTTTGGGAGATTTGCTAAAAATACTTGCTGCAGCAGAGCTGCTCGACCTTGACCCATTCGTAAACCAGATCAGGCCCGGGCAATCGAGCTGTTTCTGAGCATCATTAGTGCAATCCACTGTGCTGGGGATTGTTGTAGAAAATAGAGTATTGAAGGCCCTGGCCGGGGTAACACGATCACCCGTGCCCCAGCATAAGCTCGGTAAGCAGTCAGTGATTGAAGTGTGCCCCAGCCGTAGTTCCCACCACGCCATCGCTCAGATTGAAGCAGTCTGGATGCAACTCTCATTACTTCCGTTTGTACCAAAAGGCACAAGGGAGGCAGATCAAGCAACATCTCCAGAGCTGCAGTTGGTATAGTTCTTAGGTCGTTTCCAATACCTAAGCATGCCATACATTGTACTTTATTGATGTTGATGTGGTTGATTTCACTTTTTACACCCGGCCACCATACAAATGATGGATAGGTTGAGTCTGGTCTGACCACCGCCATAAACATTTGATGTAAAACTAGAATCATAACATATGGTATTTTGTTTAATAAAAAGAGGCCCTTGATTGGGAGTCCTCCTTCTAGTAAAGGGCACTTCTTTTGGTGAGATTGGTAACCAGCTGGTGGGGGTCAGCCCATTCGGTGACTATGTTTAGGGCATCTTAAGTGACACCCCTAACAGTGAACTAAAATTTCTCAGTGATATGCAAAACAATATTACCTGCATAACTGAGCAAAAATTCCTTTAGAGTTAAATGCCCTTACTAAGCCGTCAACTACTAAGTTCCATAACAGTGGTGATATTACGCGACCTTGTGGACATCCTATTGTTGCTGAGACTGTTAATTTACAGCTATTTAGTGCCGCTATGAAGGTCCTGCCCTTGAGTAGGTTTCTTATTTATAACATACTGTTGTTATATACGCCATGATGAGGCGACTGAGTGTATAGAGTCGTAGATTACGTTATCAAATGCTCCTCCGATGTCTAGGAAAACGTCCAGGCTTGTCTGCTTGTGGGGCAGTACCTTTTCGATCCTCTAAACAAGCTCGTGTAGGGCTGTCTCTACAGACTTTCCTGCAATCATCTTTCAATAAGAAGTATGTTAAGCTGATTGGGCGAAATGCTTTGGCTTTTTCGTAAGATGTCCTAGCCAGTTTGGGTAAGAAGACCACCCTGGATTGAGGCCAGGCTTGTGGAATATAGCGTAGTGCCAAGCTAGCTCTGTAAAGGTTTAAGAGGCAACAATCAAGAATTTCGACTCTCTCTCGAAGTAAAGCAGGATAGATACCATCACTGCCTGGCGATTTGTAAGGTTTAAAGCTATTTATAGCCCTCCTTACTTTAGGTAAGGTTAGCACTATGGTAGAAAACCTCTATTTGAAGCTGCAAGCTCTACGGACGTTATCATTGTCCGCCGATCCATTAACTGATTTAGCTCCTGGAAAATGAGTATTAATGAGTAAGTTTACAGTTTAATTGCCCGATGGGAGTTTAAAAGATAGAAATTTACATTTAGGATCGGGTCTGAGGGCCTTGTGTAATCTTGCTGTCTGGGACAGAGACTCAGTACCCTCACAGATAGATTTCCAAGCTTTCCTCTTATTGTAGCGAATTGTCCCAGGCAGGTGCCAAAGACCTCCCAGTCAGCGACTGTATTGGCCTTACTGGCCCTGTTATAGAGACGTCTGGTTTCTTTCCGGAGAACGTCCGATGCGTGATGCGGGGCCTGCACAAGATAGTTGTCGTCAAATGTCTTGATCAGTGTAGTTCTCAAGAGATCTTCTGCTAGATCTAAATCTGTTAATTCACTAATTCGACCAGGCCGTGCACTCATACACGCACCGAGCGAATCCCTATAGGAGTTCCAATCAGTACGTGTTGAATTCCTTCCCTGGTAAGGTTGTGATATTTGGTTGAGTTTCATTTTGAACTTAATATTACCTGTGGTCTGTGAGTGAAGATTCCTGGGAGACCCTCCACCTGGTAATCGTCTGTAAGATACCAGACAAGCAAAATGTGATATCGAGTACTTCTTTCCTTCTGGCTGTCACAAACCTTCGTTCATTGTCTTGATTGGCAATGTGGAAATTGGTGGTAGTGGGGTATTCTAACAAATGAGTCCTTCTTTCATTGACGTTAGTGCTATCCCACTCAGTATTGTGAGCATTAGAATCACATCCAATAAGGAGCTCCTCTTGGTTTTCCCTACAGAATTGAATTAAATCCCTTAACTCCTTAGGTGGAGGTGGGCCTGTGCAGTCAAATGGAAGATAGCCCGAGCAAATAATTAGCTCTTTCTCGCCCTCTTGTGTCACCAAATATACAGTTATTGCTACTAGGTCCCTGCTGAAAAATTGTGTCAGAGTGTTGGCGAGTATGTTGCTAGCAACACAAATGCAAGCACTAGGTTTTGGAGGAGAGGTATATTGAAAGAAATGACCCCCGTTGCTAATAATGCCCGAAACTGACCATTGGTGACACCAAGGTTCTTGTATGAGGGATAATTGTTTTCAGTTTAGTGCTCGCTTCCTGCCAAATAGATTGCTGGCCGCTATGCAGTACTGCAAGTTAATTTGTTCTAGTTGGAGGTTCGTCACTGACATTAAGACTGCGAAGAACGCTCCTTTCATGGACGCAAGTGGCACAGCTTTGGTATACTTAGCTTTGATATAAAGTAACCGGAAGATTATTCGTCCCAAAGGCAGGAACAGTGCGAAGCAGCATGTTTTGACGGCCTTCAGAGAGGATGCGTCAATGCCCAGAATAAGCTTAAGCCCCTGAGGAGTATCTTGTATCCTCCTTTCATGGACCCTCCAGACTTCGGGTCTCAAGCCAGGATTTTGCCTAGCCAGGCGTCGCAGTAAGGAATCGGTATCCTCGTGTGGCCCGGTATCCATACTGAGACGTTTCTGAGCTTAGGCAGGCAAAATGAATCACCGCAGTGGCTTTTTGCACCTCCTTTATGGTCAGGATAGGCGCGTACTTTAAAAGTCACTTCTTATCAGCTCATTAGCGCCGGTCACCGCAATGGCTCCTTGTGTGAGCTGCATGTCGTGGAAGCGAGGAATAAGTTTACCAGGAGTCACAATATACAACTCCTACATGACTTCAGTGGTTACCTCCCATTTCTGTTCTGCGGAAATAATCGCTCAAGATAGCCATCCAGGTGAATGACTATCTTCAGCGCGGACTCCACAGCTCTGGCATAGGACATTTGTTTAAGCTCTTGTTGACGAGGTTTTTTCTGAGGTGCTTTGGCATCAAGTGATGTATTACCTACTGATCTAGGGCGTTTGGTTGGCGCAGGTTTATTCTTGGGTTCCCTGTTTCCAACCACCTTAGATTCAGCAGAAGTGACGGTCTGGAAAGAGCTCCTCTTGGTTTAACCATTAGCTGATTTTACCTTCCGAAGTCTCTTCTGGAATCCAGACAGCTTAGGTCTTTGAAGAGGTATGGAGGTTTATGAAACCCCCTCGCTGGACATTAGAGGTTCTGCCGAGGCAGCACCCTCTAATTCCAAAAAAAAGTTCTTCTGAAAGTGGTTCCATGATTGTTCCCGCGAGTCTGCAGGAAATAAATGTCGATCCCCCAGAGTGTGATAGAGGAACAAGGCGACTTAATGCAACGGGGTTGTGCCTGGTGTCCCGAGGTTGATCGCTTTCAGGGGATCTGGTGGACCCCTAAACATCCCTCCGCTGCGCATCATAACTTAGGATTGGAGAATTATTAAGTGGTTATCTCCATGTGACCCAGGCGGTTAAACCCAGGTCCCCGCTAATCTAGCTAGGAATGCACCCAGACTAGTGTTTACGGTATTACAGTGTTGAGCTCATCCTAAGCACCGACGCCGTTATCCCTTGTGCAAGCCTTTAGTTACGACATAACAACTAGGCAGGGTTGGAACCATTGAGTTTAATAGGAACAGGGCCGCCACGTGAAGGCCATCAGATGGGTCTTGTGAACGGAAATGGTAGTGGTGCAATACATTCTGCCCACCTGGTTTTGGATATGTATGTTCATAGCATTTATATCCGTTCAAATACTACCCTCTTCCTTGGCCCCAAATTTTGTGGACACTGTAGTCCACAACATACATCCAAAACCTTAATATGAAAAAGTTCGCAAGATGAGTACCACGAATGTTAATTGTTTATCAGGAACAGCATATACTTTTCATTTGTGGGCATTCTTTAAAATCATATCAGAGAGATAAACAATAATGCCTTAGGATATATGTCAGAATGGACGAATCGTGGGTACTGTTCTGAAACAAAAGTTCAAAATACGCAATGGAAACATCGCAAGTCTAATCCACCACTCAAGTCAAAGTGCCCGAAAGCTATGCTCTCACTTGTTTGGGATGCTCAGAGAATAATATTTATTAATTATCCCTAGAAGTATATTACAATTATTGTAAATCAGTTGCTAAATTGAGATGCTCTACAGGAGAAACTATTACAACGAGATTCGTCTTTATAATACAAATTATATTTCCATGAGACAATTAAATGCTAACCTGCACAGCGAGAGAAGCTTCTCAGAAAAGATAATGTTGTGCGATTACCCGCCTGATCCTAATTCTTGAACTGAAGTTGATGTGCCTCTACCTTTATGTCGATAGCACTGGCGGAGGAAACCAGAAATCTACTCCAGTGTCGCGCAAAGATTGAGTACTTCAGAAGGTAATGGTCAACCAACTGATAATGTCGTAAAACCATTTCCAAGACACTGCAAGTTACAACGTCGCTTATATAAATAGTATACCCTAACAAGAAAACCCTGTGAGGAGTTTTAAAGAGTCAAAATATCTCTTAAAGATGGTTCTATACTGCCCCATAATTACAAGTTTGTATAGACGCAAACAAGGTCCCTTCATGATAAATTTATATCGAAGATTTTCGATCTCCATAACTTATTTTAAGTATGAGAACTACTACGAAAAATTAAATTTGAGATAAGTGCTCTCTAATATAGAGTGATTTATTTTAAAAGTATGAAGATTTTTGTGTTTTTTTGGAAATATTTTTAAATGGGGCAAGTCTGTAGTACATTAAGTCATACTTAAGCGAGTGACTTTACGATCAATTGTATGATTAAACTCAAGCACGTAAAATAATTGAGAGATTAGCTAGAATTTTTTCTCCATAAGAGCAATAAGACCTATACATTATAAGGTGGTTAAATAATGCAGTGTCAAATTTCTAAATCAAAATATTCGTTTAAACATCTCGTTTAGAGGGTTACACATTCCTATCGGACTTTTTATATTATTTGAAGTACGGTAAAGTATTAATCAATAAAATTGAGGTCACTTATTTATCTTTTCATCCTGGATAATTTTTGATTTTAAAGAGGGTGTGTGGTAAAGCCTGGCGATATCTTATACTAACTAAATGCCATTAAAACCTTACTGCTCGGGAGGTTATATAAATTAACTCTAGGATTATGCGACAACGAATTAAAATTGAGGATTTTATAACATTCGAATTAAGAAATTATGCACAATAAGCTCTTAAAACGAAAACAAGTGGGTATCATCATTCGGTAAAAAGGAACAAAAGAATCAATATCCATCTCGAAGAACCAAAGAATGTGCGGTAAAGCTTGGCAATGTCTTATATTAACTAAATGCCATTAAAGCCTTACTGCTCGGGGGGTTATGCAAATTAACTCTACGATATTTTAAATGAGACTGTTATCGATAAGGGGTGTGGTAAAATAAAAGTGTCTAATCTTGTAGCAAATTTGAGGGAATTTACAAAATAACATATACACATATAAAAATATACAATTTAAATTACAGTTTATGTAAAAATTCATATGTTTTAAAGGACCACGAAAACTTTCAAGCTTCTCTAAACTTATTACAGCAGAATTTAGGGTTTGGTTGTAAAAAACGAGAGTTTGATACAAAACAATACGTTACAATGAAATAAAAAACGTGACTTGCTTACCATAATCTAAGACTTTTTCCACTTGCATTCAGTTGTAAGAAACACAAAGGAATTAAAGTATTGGTTAGCTAGGAACAATTAAGTATATTACAACCACTGCAAGAGTAGACTATACACGACAGATTTCTTGTTTTATATCTGGATGTTGGAAGTTGCACAATAATTATGTTATTGAACACGACACAAACGAGATTTATTTTATCTTGTAATTAACATACTTGAGGTTTGTTTTAATGCCATTGTTGGCTTTTAAAGCTAGAAACAACACGAGGTGTGTTGTTCAAGTAAGTGTACGAGAAGTAATGAGGTGGAGTGGTGTTGATACTTTCAACACCTAAACGAGAATTAATGATGATCGCAGTTTGAAATGCAACGAATGTGAGGGTTTGCGAATAGTGGCGTTCAGTAAGAATTAAAATACTATTAGTCACAGATCCATTCTCTTCTAGCTCGTCGTTTTTTCCATGAACCCGTCATTTTTTGCTCTAAAAGAATGGTTCAACTTTTTTATGTCAAACTTACTGACGATCCGAATCTGGAAGGCACGTCGGTCGCATTTAATGCATTCTGTGTCACATTTGCGTTTTTTCAAAAATTGTAAGTTAACAACTGTACAACATAATTTTCAGTTTAACCCGTTGTCATTTTTGCAATTTTTAAGCCATTTAAACAATTGTTTTATAAATTACACGCCATTTTATTCTGAGTACAACAGTTAAATTCAATTTTTACTAAAAGTAATAAC
>JAHWXV010003755.1:0-18749 GCA_024586415.1 Phrixothrix hirtus | reverse complement strand
TTTATGCGAACTCTATCAATTATAATTCTACCAAATACCTTCCCAGCTACACTTAATAAACTTATAGCTCTATAGTTCTTGCATTCATATCTACCACCTTGTGTAAGCAGATGCTTCAAATGCAACAATTATGGATACATAACGAACAACAGAAAAGCCGAGGATTACAGTTACTCTAAATGCGGTGGTTACCATTTATATAGGGAATGTACGGCTGAGACAATTGAATGCTCTAGTTGCAGAAGGAAAAACCTTTCATCTAGAAAACACATGGCAACAGATCCCATTTGTCCAGTCTACATCAGAAAAACCACGGCAATTACTATAAAAAATAACTACAGCTCATAAATTCATTCATTCTTAACTACGCAGCTGTCTAAGTAAATCCGGCTCGAAGTGCGCGTAATTCAACCAAGCGAAACATAATGCCATACTTGCGCGTGAAGAGGGTAGAATGCGGGCAGCTAATTTTAGTCAGTGCTATATCAGCAAACTGTAGACTTCTATCACATCATTTGTATCTACCTTTCGTATCGCTGATTAATAGATTGCATTCGTAATATTGCCGATTGCACTATAACAATGGAATGGTGTAAAAAACACATAAGAAATATGATGGAGGTGGGTCAAAAGCCGTTTACAACATAATTACTAGTGGTGAAAATTGCATATATGCATTTGAACCGGAATCAAAACGACAGTCGGCTTTATGGATGTTTCCAACAGAACCTAATCCAGTCAAAGTGAAGAAATCTCGAAGTATTGGAAAGAAAATGGTAGCCAGTTTCTTCTCAAAACCAGGACCTATCACAACAGTCTTGCTTGAAAATAAACGTATGGTTACCGCAGAATGGTACACCACAGTATGTTGCCAGATGTTATTCAAAAGGATCGTTTGCGACGCCCTAGATCGGAGATTGTCCTTCATCACAACAATGCTTCAAGCCACACTGCACGTCAAACAAACGAATTTTTGAAAGCTTCCGGATTAAAATTACTAGATCATCCGCCACATAGTCTGGACCTGGCACCTTCAAATTTCTTTTTATTTCCTAGACTAAAGAATAAAATGTATGGTGTACGATTTTCAAATCCGGAAAGTGCAGTGCAGAGCTTCAAAATATTTATATCTTGAGTGACTCAAGAAGAGTGGAATTTATGCTATGATAACTGGTTTTATCGAATTCCTAGCTGCATTCAGTTTAAGGGCGACTAATTTGAAAAATCATAATAAAGATAATTTTTGACTACAAGATTATGTTTTATTAGTTTGCAGAAGTAATCGGTGCTACCCTCGTAAATGGCCTCATACAACAAGAGGTGGGTCATAATACTGTCAGTGTCCTTGACATCTTTTTAGGTGAACTTAGGGGTTTCCCTGAAAAAATGCGTTAAAGCGAGTTATCAGAGAATACCTCTGGAGTTAAGTAGGGTTTGACGTGTCCAGTAACTTGGATGGGTGGCCGTTACAATTATCTTTAGCAAAATAAACATAAATAGTATTTTAATTATTTATGAACATTTGCATATGTATATACATGTAAGGAAGAGAAAGTTGTGTGTTGTTTTAGACCAGATTTTTAATTTAAGGAATGTGTACGGGATAAACTTTGGCAATGATGTTATTGTCACAGTGATTATTTTTCGCAAAGAACTGAAAAATCTGGTAAGAGACAAAAAACGACTTTCTCTTACCCATTTTAAATTTAATTAGAACTTATTGAGTTTAATTACTTTCCTATACAACTTTACTGTAAACTTTAAAATTGACTTAAAAGCAAAATAGTTGTTCCACTTATAATTTCCTATATACGTGTACTAAGTCTTTTATAATGAAATTTGGGCTAACTTAGAGCGATAATAATTTGCAGATTTAAATGAAATTCATTTATATATGTAAATAATGCACACAAATCACTAAATATTAATTTATGTTCATTTTTGGAACGACAATGGCAACGGTCACCCATCCAGTTAAGTGAACACGCGAAACGCTGCTTAACTCCGAATATTTTTCTTGATAACTCGCTTCAAGAAATTTTCTCAGAAAAAACGATTATTTCACGTAAAATGGCACGGCGTAAGAAATGCGGCTGGTTTGAAAAAATCGCTAGAGCCGTTTTCGAGAAAATTGCAAGCTAAAAATCGTAAGAATTAGGTGACACTTCCAAGCCTTCGATTTTAGCGAAATTGTTACTAGACGAGCTAGGAAGGCAATAAACTCAAATGTAACATCTCACTTCTCTATGACATTTAGTTTTCGCACACGCACATACCAATTTGTAACAACATGTTTTTAAGACTCAGGGGACTTGAAAACATGTATTTCTCCTAGGAACTGGACATCGAAAATTTTGGCTGAAGAAATTACTTTAAGAGAAAGTCATACACTGCTACACAGGCCAATTAAAATTATTCAGTCTTGATTATTTAAAATAAAGCTGGGAAACCTTAATTAGTAGATCATAATTTCATGAAACTATTTCGCAATAATGAATAAATTTTATTAAATGCTGAAATAATCCACAAAGCTTTTCAATTAGCCTTTCCGTGTTTATGAATTCTGATTAGTGCAATTATGCTGCGGTTTAGACAGATACGTGCTTTTGCATAATTAAACAAATTCCTATAAATTAATTTTACCACATTGCTTCATCGTTGAGTCAACTAATGTATTGATTAATGCTTATATAACTTATATAACAACCGCAATATCATAATTAGTTCGTGTATGCATAAAGCAATAGATACAAGGTGCTGCCAAAGATTTATCGACATTGTTAAGTAAAACTAAAATTTTATCAGCTTCTAAATGGTCACTTTAGGAACTCGGGCATCCATCCCACTACAATTAACTCGATGTGTCCAAAATTGTTCCTAAGTTGTTCCTAAAATACTTGCTATATTTTCTAGAGTATTGTGTCCCTTTACATTAAATTGCTTTCCAGATTAAGTGGGAATTTGATGGAGATTTTAACTGAAAAAGATATTACTCTGTAATTCAGAAGATGAAAATAATTTACAACCACGTATATAAGTGTACTAATTTATAATTTTAATCATTTTGTTAGAAAATTTGCAACAGAAATAACAACAAAACTATTCTCTAAATGAAGTATCTCTATTAAATTAATTAGAAATACAAACTCCAGGGTACCACTGACGTTTGAAATAATTTGTTTTTAATGCACGAATTATTCTTTATCATTCCTCCTCTCAGATACTTAGTCAAAGACTATGTAAATGTGCTTGTCCAGACCCGACGTGTTGGTGAATGACGTCGGGTTGAGATGTTGCCGTACGGTAGGGCCTTATTCGGACATGTTCCTGGCCCGTAACTGGATTTGTTTGGAATGATGGTTAAGCGCCTCTCTTTCATCCTGTTTCTTCTTATCCCCGCTCTGCGGATCAGATCCTTTCCTTCCATGTCCTTACGTAAGTCGGCATTTCTGGCGTAGAATGGAGACCCTGTGATGATTCTTAGTACTTTGTTATGGGTTGTAGTGATTTTTTAATGAGCTGATGACGAGTCCTTGACATAAATTTCCTACCCGTACGTTAGCGACGGTAGGAGGATCGATTTAACAATTTTGTTTTCCAACTCAAGTTGTAGCTAGCTGTAATGCCCTAATAGCGGATAGAGATTGTTTGCTATTGACTTGGTATACCCTGCTCTCATAGTTATGTGTGCTTTCCAACTTAGGTTACGGTTGAACAGTAGACCGAGATAGGTAGCCTTCGACCTTATTTTGACCGTTTTATTATTGAAGATTAGATTGGTCAGCCAAGCAGCTTACACGTCACAGTAATATTGGTAATTATAAGATGTTATTCTGGCAGGTGACTGTTAGGCACTCTCCAAAAATTTCGGGCCCTGAACTTCAGAACAAATAGAAATGGACTTACTACTTTTCTCTCTTTACGTTTGGAATTGAACTTGGTTTACGCTAAAAAATTTGTATCCGCATAGGTAAATTTTATATTTGAGGCGGTGACATGATTTTCAGTAATGTTTTCTTCTAAGTGAACAACATTGATCGAAAACGAAATTAAAGTTAGCATCACGCTTATCTTGATAACCTTAAAAGCCGGCTTTCTCGGTGTACCAGTTTCATGCCATCCCTATTGTCTAAATGTTACTGATTCACACCAAACCGCCGTCAGTAAGTTTTCCGCGGAAAAATACAACATGTTTTCTTCTCGGATAAGAAGGTAACCTTGGAGATTTCGTGTCAATGAGTTCGAGCACATTAATGCTCAGCTAAATAAACATAGCAGGCGAAACCATAAAGACAAAGAGAATTACCGTATCCCTAAGTTTCAGCCACAAAGAGTTACAAATACATTGATTAGTTCTTGTCAATTTTGATAACTTCATAATTACTAAACAGCTGTTATGTAGATTTAATGTAACGAGATTAACAATAAACACAAAATTTTGATACTAACTATCTCTCGGATTCTTGATTTATCTACCGGTCTATTGTTAACGATAACTCAGTTAATCTCACACGATCTATAACTATAACTTTTCTAATAATTGCTAACGAATTTAATAGAAGTCATATTCTGGAATGATCAACTAAGATGGTCTATATTAACAGGAAATAAAATTCCAAAGCTTACCTATTGTGCAAAAATAAACCCATTTTTGGACACATTTTATAAATATTGTAAAACTGCGTCTATACTAAACCATATTTATTTGACAGAGGTCAGAATTATCTATACATTGAATTTGATGTTGCTTTCTTGAAAAGAGTCATAATGATGATACGAGGTGCGATTGAAAAACAACAAACTGTTTCCGTAAATCAGGTTACGCACATAATTGGTAGTCGCAATGTTATCACCTTCAAAGTATGTCCCTTCCGCATTTCCTCACCTCTGCATTAGTTGCTGCCATTGCTGGTAACATTTCTAGAGCTCAGTTTTTGAAAGGCCCCTCAGGTGTGTCTCTGTTTTCACCTGAACATCTTTACCAGAGGAAAGATGGGTTCCCTTAATGTAATTCTTAACTTAGGAAATAAAAGAGTCAAGGGATCCTAATCAGCTGAATAAGGCGGAGAAGGTGGATCAACCTTCGAAAAAACTTTCCTGTGTTCATTTGCTCAGTTAAAATGCGCCGAACGGTTTTGCTATCAAAATTAACCCCCTCATTCGCTGCAGAAATACTCAATCACATCAAGAACATTGGCAACGTTTCGGTCAGTAATTGCAGATCTTGGAAGCCCCGAACATTCATCATCTTTCACACAGTCTCTTCCCTCCGAAAACCATTTGTAACATTTAAACACCATTTCCTAGATAAAACATCTCTGTTAATATTTGGAAAGTTTCACAAGAATTATAATATTGACTTTTTATTCATTTTTCACACTAGACATTTTACCAGCAGAACGCAGTTGCATGTATTCGGTTGTTGATGTACTACTCCCGACTGGCGTGACCAGTCGAGTCCAAACTCACAGCGAGGATAAAGGAAAGGTGTGGTATGGTGTGACCAAAGCAGTTCTTGCCTATTCCACCCTTTTTTCAAAATATGTACTCAATCCCATTTTTTGTGTCACACCTCGTATACCCTGTTAAAATTGCCGCTTCAGAATGTAAAACTCCATAATTTTCTCGTATGTACAGGTTATTTGTTTAGATGAGTAGAAATAGGTTGTTTTTAAATTAAACTTCAAAAGATATGTATACGTTATCTGGGCATATCTAACAAATATATTTTGGGAATGAAAAATCTTGTCGTCTTCTTTGTTTAAATTTTATTACAGTAACGCAGTGTCTTTGACATGAAAAAATTATCAGAAGTTAATGATGGTAGGAGTTTTTTATAGTGCACGAAATTATACGAAAAGAAAAAAAGTTGTTGACGTATTCTTGCAAAATTAACATTTTTCTTCTTACGTATTTGCAAATATTGCAACATTCATACATAGTCAACATTGTAGGAATTTCCGAAGGTCGAAGTGTTTCTTGTGGTAAAGTACGATGTATATAAGGGTGTTACGTGTTGCACGTATATAAAAGCAAAGGGGATGGTTTTACAAATACAGTTAAAGGGACCGTATCTTATAAGAAAATTTCATCCCCTATAATAATATATATTTTTATGCTAAGGGCATGGTTTTTAAGTGAAAACAATCCGTTTTTGTTTTTTTCCACATACCGGGAAAATTAACCCGAAACGCAAAGTAAATGTTTCGTTCCCAAATATGTTGATTCCATATGCCTAAGTGACGTATAAATTCTATTTAAACATTTGGATTCATAAAAGATTATACGCATTAGACTAAAGAAGTAACGAGAACAGTTGTGAAATTTTAAATTTTAGTGCCCATAAGATTGCAGCAGCCCATTTTTTCACAAAAGGTACGTAACAAAATTTGCAGAGAATTCAGCTATCTACAAAATATGACCTATTTTACTTTGGCATAGCTTACACTGCTTTTATTTATTTTCGAAAATTTGTCTAAGAATGTATCTTAAAAATCATTTACCTTTGGTTATTTTCTCCTACACCAGGAAGCTAGTACATCGACTGCCTAATTATTTTCCTTGAGGGCCAAAAAATTGATTAATGTGATTGGAATTTGAACCTCGATACTTCATTTTGATATTTCATATTTTTTATTCAGACAATTTTGACATACACAAAGTTAGTAAATACTGGCGCCATTTCATAAGCACAAAAATTGAAATATATTAGGGCCCACACAAAATTCCATGGATGGTGGGAATGCGCGCATAGATGTATTAATCACAGTTTTAACCTAAAACTATTTGAGCGACTGTGAACCTATTTATCTAATGAAAAATATTAAGATTGTCCATTATTAGAGGCAAACTTGGTTTCTGCGTAAGCAACCATGGGATTTTGCATAGGTTCTACCAATAGTGTAACTTACCGATCGTTGAGTTATCACTTTGAACTGCTTCCTCGCGGCGTTCAACTGAAATAGAAAAATAGTCATTAGTATTTAAAGTATTTAAAATTACCATGTGTTACCGCAAACGTTTGATAAATCCTGCAAATTTGTATACATATTTGATATATTTAAACATTTTCGAGTGCTGGTACACTTTTTGTTAGTCAATATAAGTTAGCGTAGCATGTAACATTTCTCAGAGAAACTGTTAAAGTGAAAGTGACACGCGAAAACCGATTTGCCACAAATCGCCCGTGCTTCCGATTTTGTATCAAAATTCCGACAGCTTAAATATATGACATTTATAAAAACTTTAAGAGTGCTTTCAAACCGAACGGGAGTGACTTATCTTAAATTTATTTATTTTAAGTTATTATTAAGCTACTTAAATAGAAAAAAATTGTAAAGAAATAGAATTTAGGAATTAAAGCATATTGCGCAACCTAACGCAAGATTTAAACTGTTGATAAATCGTTCAAATTAAATTTAGATTGCCTCAAAAATCTAAGATAAATATAGAAACAATCTAAGACCGTTTTGATTAATGTAGAGTCCTTAATCGTAATTGCGCAATATTGGACCATAAATAAATTGATAAACGAAGCACATGATACTGCCTGATTATCAATTATTATGCACAAAATATACGGTTATCAATATCGTTCGAAGAAGAGAGAGAGACAATTGATGATTCTGTATTAAATGATATGTCCGATGCAAAAGGAAGTTCTTAGGCTGAACCGGTACGGAGAGGTCTTTCATTGAACGAGAATATACTATTTCAATATATTAAGCGCTGCCTGTAAGGTTAAGATATATTTTGTTAAATTAAAGTGTTTCGCTAATTACAAAGGACGTAAACCGCTTTCCGTAGATTGCTAAAATTCTAATATTAAAATGGCCATCGTAGTCTTGAACTACGAAAATCGATCAGTTATCCATAAGGATAGTTCTTCTTTTTACCTGGAAGATTGATTTCGAGGCAAACCGCGTTGCTGTGCAGCGGCTACCAATATTAAAGTACACAACGCCTAGAATTTCATCGTCATTTGACGATTAGGAATTGTAAACGCCGTACCGTCCCAATTCCAATAACCTTATAGCCGGGACTGGATTCGTTGATAAGTAGCAATCCAACCCCGACTACAAGTATAAACAGAGCGCCTGAGTTTGGCGTGGATTTGGTAATAAAAATAAAGACGCTGCTGAAAATAGAACCAACGACACTGTCAAATATAGTTCCGTTTCTCGGTAGCGAATCATGTTTGACGTCCATCGGCGGTATACCTTCATCTGTCGTGTCGTATTCGGTCACGAACAGATCAAGTTATCCTTACCGAAATTACTAGATTCCTTACATAAAATGCCAGACTCGCGAGCGATGTGACCACTTAGTGCTCATTCACACGGTACGTATCCGGACCAGTTTACGAAAGGACACTTTATCCAAACGAGACAGTGGCTCATAGATTTAAATTGATCTGTTCACACTTTACGTATCCGTTATAAAATCGTATACGATTGATTCTGTCATTCGAATTTGCCACTGCCATCCGAACACACCGATTCAAAAAAATATTCGATCCGTACGACAGTGGCGCATTGATATTAATGAGAGCGTTCAGACGATGTGAATTTTATTCCGTGTATTGAATTCCTGAGACTTCAAGATCATGCCGTTCATCTTTAATTGAATGCGTTTCACTATTGTTTGTTTTTTATAATACTATTCAATAAATCAACCAATGATGCAATGGCCATTCTATAGTAATTAAAAAACCTTATTGAGTCATTTTCTAATTGACAAATGGGGGTTTCAAAGGCCCCTAAAGTGAATATCAGTAGCTCTTGTCTTTTGTCTTTCATTTATGTCCATAAAAATATCACAAATAGCGCAATAAAATATTTGGTGGTTAAAACAAATTCGAATTATCCGTATACGGAAATAGAAGTGTGAACGCTCGTGTTCGTATCGTACGTATACGATAAAAATTTCGATTCGCTAAATGTACGTATTATCTGAAAGAGCTCTTACGCTCCTAGAAGAATAAAGAACTATACGAGCCTAGAGTCATAAGAGAAGGAAACACAATCTGCAGATAACGGGGCGTGTCCTGTTCTTATCAAAGCGATGCCAAACGTCCATTGAGATTTAAATTGCATACATACGACACAAAGGACTCCTTCTGTCATCTAAAACAACTAATAAACTTGTAAATATGTATAACTTGTTTTAGAATATTCTTTTGATTTATTATTTTTGATTCTTGTGAATAAATTATGTTTTGAAGGTTTTACTAATGTTATTTTTACCGCCGAAGTAACCTGAATAAATTCAATATAAATAAATGATTTAAAAGTTCGTTTTATATACGAAGTTGAAACTATATTCACCGATCCTGTCATTGTAATACATAACCTTCTTCCTTTAGCATTACCGAGTCAGATCTACTGCGAATGAACTCCAGAATTACCAGGACCGCCAGCAACCTCCAATTCACCGTTCTGAACCCACCCATTACGACTAGCTACCCTTGCTACAAAAATATAAATTATTTTGTTTAACCTGCGGACGAAAGAACGTACTTCAAAATGTAACGAGCATACAGTGGTACGGCAGTTTCTGAGATTATTACAGAAAAACGCTAACTTTGACCATTTAAGGTTTGTTGTAGATAATAGTACGAAAAAAAAGGAATCAGATTGGTTCATTTCTCTTCATAATTAAATCGCCTCCAAATTTAATTTAATTAATTTGAAATGTAGGAAGGTAGAAAGTAAATACGAGTAAAACTGAGAAATTTAGTAAAACCACACCAATAACCCGACGTGGTTGTAATCTGCCTAAAATTGAATTAGAAATGTGTGTGACTTTTTACAACCGCGTAAAAATTGGAAACACGCATTATTGAAATCATAACAACAACGTCATTTTAAGGCAAAAAATATTTTCAAATCTATACGTTATAGACCGTCTTCGATTCTATCATTGTTTTAGAAAATGTTATTGGCCAATAAATTCAAGCTACATTCGTTGATCTTCTCCGTGTATTTCAAATTGGCTGTATGAACTAGTTCTTCGAATTGATTTTATATTTTAAATCCCCATAATTATGTTTTTGGAAATTATCAAAATGTTGAACGTAAGAAGTAATCGGATAAAATAATATGTTTAGTTAAAGCCGGTCATCTGTGCTTGCATGGAATAGACACGCGATGTAGCCATATGAAACAGTGCTATCCTCGCTGTTGAGCTGGTTGTGTGATTATATTTTTCGTGGTATTTTAGGATGGAGTTCTATTCTTGCCGTTAACGCTACACCAACGGAAAGCGAGGATTGATATAGATTTTATTTAATTGTTAATTAAATTATCCCTTAGCGCTATTTGTCAAAATTCCAAATTTTATCTTTGCTCTAGTATACCAGTCAAAAGTTGCCGGAGAGGAAACAGTTTAAAACATGCAACGACCTTTTGCTTAATTATTTGATTTAGCTTTGTTACCAAATTGTTAACCTTTATGAATTGAGACCGGCGTAGATTATTTTATTGTACTACTTTTTATTTATTTCGGTTTATCGAATAGCTTTCAGACGGAGATTTGATGCGCATTGAAATTAGTACACTTATATTGTTTACAGTACCATAAAGGTAAAGTCTCGTAGAATTTAACTCATTATCTTTCAGCTCTGTATACAATTTACACTTCTGTCTATACATGAAGACAGATTCTGTATTAATCCATTACGATGTGGAACAATGATTATGCGCCCAAATGCGATGTCGCAAGACTTGGTTGCGCCAGCAGGTTCGTTCGATGCCGTATAGGGGTCGGGATTAGCACAAAGCAGGATTGCTTCCAAGAAAGAATAAGGAAAATAATGGACGCCAGTCGTTCGATAATTCGCAGAGGCAGTACATACCTGAACGACAAGGCTTGTGGTATACTTACTCTACCCTAAAGTTCTTCAAACTGTAGCATTAGTCCAGCAGCTAGAAGTTCCACCTAGCTGGAAAAAGGGTTAGGTAAAGCTGTTCGTCGAGAGTAATACGACACAGATATGCAACAACAGTATTTATTTTACAAATCAGGCGAAATCAACAAAGAAAAGTATTGTAATTTAACAAGATAGGGCATTCTTAACATAACAAAGTAAAATTTACGTCCTCATAGGGACGCATACGTCAATCAAAGGTTAGTGAATTTTGCCTTTTAAGGACTAAGGCTAATATACTATATGAGATTTGTTCCAGTAATGCTAACAATATAACAAAGTGAAATTTATGTCCTCGTAGCGACGCATACGTCAAGCAAAAGTTACTTAATTTCGCCTTTTAAGGATTAAGGCTAAGATAATATATAGTAATTAAACGAGCGCACCTCGTATATCAAACGAAAACAACTGACTCCAACTAGCAACTACGTCTTACTTGGACGCGAGTATAGGAAAAGATTCAAATTAAATTTAAATGAGAAGTAAAGCGTAACAAGTCATGATACACCATCAATGTAAGTAATAAAACAAATCTACCTAAAAACAATTAGACGGATGATTCTCGAGAATGAATCTAGCGTATGCAAAAATATATACTCAAATAACTGGATTTTAAATTAATTAAAAGTAATAAACAATAGGCCTAGGATAGTGGAAAATTGCAAAGTAAGGTTTTATAGCGTTTTTTAAAATAAATAGCAAAACCAAATTAATTGAATATCAAATTAGACGGCGTTAATTTACAGAAAATAGTATAACTTTACTATATTGAAATTTATGTATTTAAATAAATATTACCTACGACATGAGTTACAAATTAAAAAGTAGAAACACAATAGGTCTTCAAAAGTAGCGAGGATAGCTTGATAAAAATTCATCGAAGATGTTATCCATAAATAAGATAGCTTATTATGGTAAGCAATTTTTTAATTTGAATATAAGCATCACTGTGTGCTGCGGATTGAGCGACGTAAATGGAAGAAATAAATAAGCGAAGGAGCTTAGCATCCAAAAATTCAGCAGGCAGCTTCCGTATAGTTGCGGCATCTTTGATAAAAGCGCGTAGCGGAATGAAGCCCCCAGTGGTAAGCTGTTAAATATAAGACAACAATTACCAATAATGCTAATTAGAAAATTAGCGAAATAGATACCGGTGGTAGATGTTAAAGTAGCACAAAGAAAAACCAACTGTTTAAGCACAGAACGATTAGCAAACAGAAAGAACAAGTCGTGCCTTGAACATATGCACATGTAGCTATAGCCGATAATATAGAAACGGTGTCGGTAAACCTAACACATGCGAAATGTTTGTCGAATTTAACCAAGGACTTTTGATTTAATACAGTGTACTATTAGGATTTTAAAATACAGAATATTTTAAAGCAGGTTAATTAATAATTGATAGAGAAATAAATTTGTAGCACGGAATTTTTATAGCAACTGGGAATAAATTACGTATATATGCAAACGAAGCTAGAATAAAAATAAAGCAGAAATTTCAATTCATATGCCCAATAATTCAATAACGCATATACGAGGTTCAACAAAATAATAATTGATTTGTACGAGTAACCGAAAAGAGTATAAATCTAATTCTAACCGTGACACTATCAAAACCAATTTCAATGAAGATGCACATACTTATAATATTAATATTCAACTTTCGACTCACGCTATTACAAGAAATATTTTCTATACTACAGATACATCATGCTAAGTTCTAATTAACATCCGTTATGCATCAACATACTATTGTTAGTTAAGTTCTATTTTGTGAAATATATTCATGAAGTTTATGTTTAAAGGATTTATTTGTGGTGCTTGGGATTATTATAAGGTAAGACAGCGTTAGTTAAGGTGCCCAATTATGTGTGTTGCTATTGTACAGTTTTAGTAAGTAGAATCAATAGAAAAACGTGCGAATTGCTTTCTAAGGGACTAGGCAGCATGCGAAATAATGGAATACGATTGTTTATTTGTATATATATAGTCCTTATGAGAATTTTTAGCTATATTTACTAATAGCGAAAAACGTTCGACTGCAAAGTGTCATAACAAAAACCAATACAGGGTGATGGTTACCGTTTTAATCCTGCAAATACGTTGGAATGGTTGCCCTGGGGTTTCTAGAAGTTCGCTTGTATACGTACACTCTGAAATACGTTCAAAGGTGCAGAATTCAAAGACGTCTTGAATTGAAATCGTGACGAGATATTGCTATAACAGGTTATTTGGTAAAGGTAGGTCTGAGAACAAAATGTGTCCTGGTTTGTGTTGCCTTCAATTGTACTATTTATACTATTTTTCCTGTGTTATCAGATCAATATAGGTTATTATCAATTATATTCTGCCTCTGTATATGTGAAGTGTATTTGGTACCATGTTATCTTACAGAGCTCTTAATTGCTAAACTATCTTAAATATTCCAATATTAAATATTCATATATACATTTTGTCTCATTCTTGACTACTAGATGAATATGCCAGTGTTAAATCTTAATTTTATTTGCATTACTTAAATATTAAATATAAATAAAATAAAGAAGAGGATTCCTCTTAAACGGCGCGAATTTTAAAAATAATTCGGCACAAGTGAAAAGCCAAGAAACTGTCATCAGGGTAGTATAAAATGAACAATTCTGGGGTTTTTTACCAAAGATTTTTAACCACCTAACTTAACAGGTAAAAATAAAGAAGTTTGCACTTTCAATTAGCATGTCACAGCATCCGCAGGCCAATGGTTTCGCGTTGCTTAGGGATCATCAATGCGGGGTGGCTGGACACGCTGGTTGATAATGCGAGCTCATTTTTAAACACATAACCTGTGTAGGTGTTTACCAAAAACACTGGCAAACTTTTATATTTTTATCTACTAAGTTAAGTTATTAAAAATCTTTGGTGAGAAACCTTAGAATTGCTCACTTTATTCTACTCTAATGACAGTCTCTTGGCTTTTAACTTGTGCCGAATTATTTTTAAAATTCGCTCCGTTTAGGAGGAATCTTCTTTATTTTATTTATTGTAAATATCCTCCTAATAAAGACCAATAGATGTCTCTGCCAGTAATTTTCGTAAATATTAAATATTTTACTATGTTTAATTATCAAAGTGCCTTTACATTAATTATGTACAAGTAATTTTGTTTTCAACTTTAATAACTAGATAGATCAACTCATATTGAATTAAGCTATTTCTTTTGATTCTTTATTGGTTGATTTTAATCTAGTTATTAGAATGTTTATGTCTTATTTTAATATGGCCTCATATTTATCTGCAGTAATTAAATTACGTAATTACTTGTACCTTAATTGGTGAATTAAATTGAATTCGTTATAAAGTGTATTTTATTTATTAAAAACTATATAAATCAGTAGCCTCCAATTTCGATCATCTTCAAAACACCACAACATAATACTTATGTATTGTTTTAACTAATTAGATCTGTTGTGACATGTCTTGGAGTTTACTAGTCGAAGTATACTCTATCCACGTTTACTTAACTTAACATTGACATGCGTTGCAATTTCAATAGAACATATCTTGGAATTCATTTCAAATAACATTTATTCTTAGTCTTCAAAGGGCATCGTATGGTGAAATAGTTCGAAGTAATTTAGGGACACCCTCTATATGTACAAAATGTAACAGTTACATAATTAAACTACGCGTGCATTGAACTAACAATGAGTGAAATCGGGGTCGGTACTTAACACTGAATATTTTCGCATGGCATAAATCTATATTTAGGCTACTGAAATGCGTAATTAGTTTGGTATGCTAAATATGTTTTTATTTTGAATTTGAACATTGAACAGCGCATTAACTTAAAATGTCTGTTTAAATATATTCAATATATAGTGAAGTTTGTTGAGAAATGGCTTTGTAACCATTTTACGCCATATAATACATGAAGTGCAAGAAGTGGAAAATAACGAATGTTTACGATACGCTGCATGTCAAATATCATCATAATATTTAATAGATCAAAAATCTTTATCAAACTTAGGCAATTATATAAGGAAAACAAAAACGGTGACAAAATAGTATTACGTAAATATTAGTGCCACTAAAACTACATTAATTACTAAACAGTTTAATAGTAAAACATTTTCTCAAAGTTATGTTGTAGAAACCGTGAGTCATATTGAAGGTGTCAAAAATTTAGATGAAAGAATTAGTTAATGTTGATGGTTTACATAAATCCCTTTATTTAATAGGCATAGCTAGTATACAACATTTGTTCCTAAAAGGCTCTTGGAAAACGCCAAAATAAAACGATACACCTGAAGTTACCTCTATTCAAAAATGCTTGGCCAGAAAATCTTCAAAAAATATCTATTATTTAAAGGAATTTAAAGGAAATACTTTTGGCGGCAATGAATAATTGTGAGATTGCAACTTTGTTATTTCTTGGTCTCGTAGTCACTATGTAAAGTGGTCAAAAGTTGATTTTCCACATGTAGAAGAGCTAAATATTTTCTAACGCTTTGGCCAACACTTTTTGTTTGCGCCATCTGTGTATATTTCATTTATATTTTGAATCTACTTGTATATTTACGTATTTTTAATTTGCGTATTTAATTTTTTACGTTTTTCATGAACGCTTCCAAAAATCATAGTATTTTAGTTCTTACTGAACGTCGCTCAATTTGCGACACTCCCACTTTTGTTGCATTTCAAACTGCAACCTTCTTCATTTTCGATTTAGGTGTTGATCGTAACACCACCTCATGTCGTGTCTGTCGTTTATTGCCAACAATGGCATTATAAATCAAATCCCAATTGCATTAATTACAACATAAGATAAATCTTGTTCGTGTCGTGTTCAATAACATAATTATTGTGCAACTTTGAACCTCCAGATATAAAACAAGGAATCTGTCGTTTACTCTTGCAGTGGTTGTAAAAATATCCTCTATCGTTCCTAGCTGTTCAATACCTTAAATTCCTTTGTGTTTCCTGCAACTAATCGCAAGTTAAAGAAGCCATAGATTAAGGTAAGTAAATTATGCTGTAACGTTTTCTTCTTGATTAGTGGTTATTTATCGAATATTTCGTTTTATTAAATAAAATTGTTTAACTTACGCTTGTAAATTGTTGGGTATTTTGTTGTGAAATCCATAAAATTTAGTTATAAAATAAAAATAACATTTTAACTGAATGGGCCTCTGTGTTTCCGCAAATATATTTATACAATGCGCTACGAAGGTAAAATGAATTTTTATCGCGAGTCTTTAGGAGGCCGTTGCTTGTATACGTTCGTCTAAAGCTCGACACTAAAAATTTAGCTATGGTGTGTTACATTAATTGTTAGTTAACTTTTTTTGGCCCTTCTTGTGCCCTATTGATTGTTATTGCTACGGGTAAGATCATTTAACTTTGGTTATCTTATAATTAATTTCCATCATTAATTTTAGCAACTAGTTGGATGTAATAAACATGATTATTCCAAGTTTGTGATCGTTAAAAGTAAAAATTATTTATTATCATCTGAAGTTCTCGTATTGGAGGGCCGGTATAGGTTACGCCGTTTCATTGCATGGAATCGAGGTTAGTTTGACTTTGTTAGCTGCACCTATTAATAAAAGCTAGACCTTCAATTTGTTTTTACACTGACCGGAAAACATGTTACCAATTGATTTCCCTTGTTATTGGAAATAACGTATTAAGGAATTATTTATTTTCTGGTATGAAAATTCATTAGTTCAATTATAATATATTGCTCGCCATTTGTATTTGTAAAATTAGAATTTATTTCACGTTGAATGTATACTTTTAAATAATGTTTTTCATTTCCTTTTTAAAGTAATAAATGTTTGAAGTAGTATTTTGAATCAAATTAAATTAGTTGTTCAAGTTTTGATGTCCACAATTTATGAATTATAGTTTATTGTAAGGTTGTTTAGAGTTTTACTGAATTATATTTATATGCCTGATGTGATCATCTTGAACGTGCTCGTTTAGAAAGGTAATATATTCTGAAAGTTAACTACAAGAATTTACGTTTCCTAATTCTATTAATTTTTATTTTTTACACTAACTATGTTAGGGACATGAATTATAAGTTGTAACTTAGAAGTAATTTTATTATTATTACGTAAAGAAGTTGATTTAACGATATTACCTTTAATCTATAAAAGCACAGTAATTAATATTTGTATGGCAAACTTCCTAAAAGGTGCCCTTTTCTAGCATAAAATACCTGTGGTAATTATTATAGATTTTTCACAACAAGCACATATTTAATACATGCATACATATATATTATTTTTGATTATATAAGTATGTTTCGTTTAATAATTGTTTTAATTATATTCCGTTAACTTTAGTCAAATTGTAAAACACTTGCTACTGCAATTCATAGTGTGCAACAAATTGAATTATGGAAATTGAAATATTCCGCAGAAGAATGACTAACTAAAAACAATTACAGATATTCGCTAGACGGTTATAAAAATATGAACCGTTTCACGCGTGGCTGACCAAATTTGGACAGCCTACGTAATTACCATGAGAAAAAGAAGTATTCCAAAAATTCTCTCCCTTCAATAGAGCTTCTCTCTAAAACTTAATTGTTTTTAAATTCAAATTAATAAACATATGTTAACATTTTTGGTGTCGCTGTCATCTTAATGGAGTATTCTCGTATATAGGTAAGTTTGGCTAAATCACTTTATTTTCGACCAATAATGTGTGATGCAGATATTTTAGGAACAACCTATATAAAATTGTTCGCTTCGATTTCAAGATGAAAATCCAGTTACTAATTTAAAGCGGCACTATAAATTATAAAGCTAATGTTAAAATAATTCAGGAAATTGGGATTTGAAACTTATATTGAGATACACAATAAACATAATTATCATTTCTAAGGGTGTAGCGTTAATATTTTGAATTCCTTCGCTCATAAAATAATAAAAGTTCTAACAGAGACAGATTTATGTAACTTAATACTATGATGTATAAAAAAACTATATTCATAATATGTGAGCTTAGAATGTTTATTTAGGTTATAGCTATTATACAGCTGTTATTTATTCAGCTATTATGCCTTTCGACTATGCTGTAGTCAGAGATTTGGTCGCGGGCTAGCGATTTACTTACGAAGCGGCTTTATACTTTTTGTCGGGTTATGATTGTGCACATGTTCTGAACGTAATTGTATATTATTTGAATATGTACGTTATACTCATGTTTCATTTGATATGGCTTTATATCATCTGTCTTTGTATTGAGATTTAATTAAATACACATTACGTTTTAAAATCGTATATTAATATGTATATTCAACGATCGCATTTATTCTACGTTACTTTCTATTATCTAAAATCTACTGATGCATCCTATTTACACTTATCTACATACATTCTATTTAGTGCAGTTGTAACAATAGTTGCAAAAGATTAGTTATGCTTTGAACATTTTTGCATTAAAAAGGCAGTTTAATTATCGCACAAGTGCATGCTTTTAAGGATTTATTTAAAGGTCAGTTAATTAATATGTATGGGTAGGAATTTCATTTAAGACTGATAACGTGCTTGTCTTAAATGCTGTTGCGGAGGATTTAAATTCTTCATTCTAAAACTGGTTCATCCTCGTTTTACAATAAACAACAGCCTAACAGTTTCTTTGAATAGTCCGCAAGAAACTGCTTAAAACTATCTTTTTTAGAGATGTGCAGGAAGTTTACGTCGTCTTATAAAGTTGGAATGTGTTTACTTATAAAGTTCTACACCTAGGACTCCTCGAAGTGTCCATAGGCAGTCAGGTAGGAAGAATATGAATATATATATATATATATATATATATATATATATATATA